>VXAC01006449.1:190447-287911 GCA_013399225.1 Rhipidura dahli | reverse complement strand
TTTTTTTTTTTTTTTTAGATATAGTTGTGCCTGTCTAAGTCCAATGGGCCTGCTGATGTTCTTGATGTGGCTGTACTGCCCCATATTTGATCTGCACCTTACTTCATTTGAAGAAATGGGATGCCAATATTTTTCTTTATACAATTGGAAAATAAGAAATATAAATTAACTGAAATGGACATGCCTTTTAATATGTTTCTTTCATTAAAATTACAAGTTTAAAAAAAGCAAAAAAATGTTTCTTGAAGACAATATATAGATCAAGACAGCATGTGCAGAATAGAAATGAAAGACACCATGGTTTTATTTCACTAATAAAGCATGCAAAACTATTACAGAAAAGGCTATAACATTCCAAGTGTTCCTGGAGGTTTGTGACTGTGGTGGGGATATTTTGGCAGGATTATAAAATAGACAACTAAAATGAATCTATGAACTAAATAGAGAAATATGTTTCTTTCTTTGGTTATAAAAAAAAAAGCAGGTGCTGAGATGAAAATATCACAGAGCTAACATCTAAAAAGCAGTGTCAGCTTTCATAAGGTGACAATAGTATCTGTAAAATTTAAAAAAAATCAATACCTATCCTTCCCAAAATACAGATTTGAGGGGGTGCAGCCAAGATCATATTAATCAAAACATGATTTAACACCCTCCCTTCCAACAAACTTTAAGAAAGCACAAGTTATACTGTAAAGCCAAAACAAATCTAAAAGCAGTAGCATGGTCTAAAATAACAGAGATTTATGGAAGTGAGCAATAAGTATGAAAGCAGGTTATCACAAAACTGTGGTGCATTACCCTTCAAGCAAATGAAAAAATAACTTGTTAGAAACTAATTATAATATTGATTATTTACTTCGATGCATTTTAAGGAGCAACTTAATGAAGAACGCAGTGGTTGATCACACAGAATTATACACATATTAGAGCTCCTCGGGACATACAGTTAAGAAACTCTTAAGTCTATTCACATAGATTTGTTTCCAATATATTGGTCCAGTCAAGGCTGATGTAAAATATTTGAAAAGGACAAAGGTAGTAGGCTGTACCTCTGAATACCACTATGACTAAGAGAATGAGATATACTTGTATGCCAAAGTGATGGATAGCTGAGATAAAAATTACATGGTAAAACTGTTGTATGCATTCCAGAAAAATCTTATTTAAAGGCATACTTTTTAAGGTCAAGAGAAACCAGTAAGGTCAGAAGAAGGCATCTGTTTTGATCTTCTCTATAAAAATCATAGATTTTCTGCCAGTAATTTCTGCCTCAAGCCTGGAATTTCTCTAGAACACCTCATGTCATAAAAATTTTTCTTCCATTTTCTAGCAATGTAAGTTCAAAGAAGTATGATTGTGTGAACAGTGACAATCCCTCATCTGTATTTCTGATTAACTTTATCTTTGAAAATGGCAACAGCTCCTGTTGCTGCTCTTCTTCACTCTCTAGGGACAAATTTTGTTCCCCTTTTTTTGCATTGCTCTGGCCTTTGATGTTTTGATTGAAATAATACTGAGATATTTGGCCTCCATTACAAATTTTCTTAGAATTATTTACTTTGGACTTCACTATCTTGGTTGCTTGACTAAGAGATAAAATAATTATCCAGAAATTATAAGGAAGTTGCTTTTTGGACTTGGAGGATGTCACTAAGACTTTGGATAATGTTCTTTATTGACATTAGGACCTAATGTAGGATGCCAAACTGAAATATCTCTTTCATGGTTTTGGTTTTCCTTTTATTCTCCATCCTCCACAACCTATCTATTTATTAAACTATTTTTTCCATCATTCAATATGGGAAAAACTTAGATGTGAACATTTTCATACTGCACGAAATTAAAAACTTTACACTTCCAGTATTGCTGATTAATTACACCCTTCCTATACTGGAAGTCTTTATATTTTCTCTGACTCACTTGCAAAACCTAATCTGTTCTGTTTTGCCTAAATTTTTTTGCTGTAATTCCCCTTGTGTTAGAGGATTATATCTGTGGTGCACAGCTGGGGTGTGAGTTTGCAAGTGTACAAGAATGAGCAGACTCGCACCAGCAGGTCACTATTGAAACCCACCCACAAGGGCTGGCAACAGAGAATGCCTCCTAAGAAGTTGTATTGTTTTCCACTCTGTGAATGTGCCAGTAACTAATGGGAGAGAAATGTTGAGAATCATTTGGTTTTTTCTGAGATCTATAAGCCAAGTTAATTGTTTTGTTTGCCTGATTTATTATACTTGAATGAATAAAGTACTGTTAATGCTTTACTTTGAGCAAGAAGTTAAAGCCAGAATAGTCAAAAAGTTACTCATCTGGTTGGATCACCTAAATTTTATATGAGGGAACTACATTAGGGATTCTTTTTAGAATGTGGATATCTGTATCTCGCTTCAGTTCAAAGTAGAAGTGTATAACAGCAAACTTTATGCCAATACATTATCTGTCTCTAAAATAATTTTCCAAGTAGCCGTTTCTGAAAAACAGAAGTTTTCCTATTTTTCATACATTGTAAATATTCTGTCCAAGTCAAATGTTAAGTGTAAATGGAAATTAGTGATTTTTACTTGGTCTCCAAAACAAAATATATTTTACATGATGGAAGTGTTTGGGGCTTTCATAAATGTGTCATCAATGTCTAAATATCAGTTACTTGACCTGATACCTAATATTTACTTCATTTTCTCCTTATGAGCAACTTGGGAATGAAATATTTTTTCACTTGCTTGTTTAGATAATAACACAGATCAAGCAGAAGTTATTCCAGAGACAGGGTTAGAGCACCAGGCTACAGCTAATGCCATAGGTGCTTCCTGTAAGGCCTTGTACTCCCCCCCGGTCAGTTATGTTCCTGCATGTTGAAATTGCCACAGCCTGTGTGTGATACCTTTTCCCTCCCCATCCTACTCCTTGCACAGCAACCCAGCATTGCTGCAGGGTACTGTTATGACCTGCTTGAATCGTTTTTTGCTCTGCAAGCTTGGTGTGTCTGCCTGTATAAATATCAACAAGCAAATTTTTAGCATCATTTTACTTTTTTTCCTTTCCTGTCTTCTCTCCTGCCTCTTCATCTAACCCTAGACCAATACCTCAAATCATCACTAGAGAAAAGTTTTCCAGAGGAGGCTTGTTCTGCATTTAACTCTTAAGTACTGCTCAGATGAGAACAGAGTTGTTGGGGTAGGGAATTTTCCTTGCCAGAGACATTTACAGAGGCTGTTCTGCCATGAGGTGGTAGAACCTTGTTCCAGAGTCTGAGATCCACAACATCTTTGGAGTCTTGATATCTTGACAGTCTGTGGGCTGAAAGCTGTCCAGTGTTACTGCTGGTCTGTTGATTAAGAGGCTTATGGCTTAGAATTAGGAACAGTAATTAGATCCAGAAGCAAGTGTGGATACATCAGAATGTATACAGCCCTGGAGTAATGTGTTCCTAATACTCCTGTCAAACAAATTGTGATTTGTGTGGCTTTCCTTTTCTTCAGTGAGAGACAGTGTAGGGATAACTGTAGGAAGCTTTTGGTCTGGGAAAAAAAGGTTGTCTTTGGAATAAATATCACAGTGAAAATTTTCCACCCTAAGCCTTTCGTTAATTTCTCCATGTCATCTTAGTATATTTAAACTCTGTAAAAAATTATGCTGCAAAAAGTTCTTCCCACGTGTAATTTTTCCTCAAGTGAAGTGCATACCTTTCAAATTATAAACTTCCTACTTGTCCTAGGAAAATTCTCACTGTATAAATAATTGAACTCATCTGCAGTGAACACAAGTATTCTTTCTCTAGCAGTCTAAAATATATGCTTAAATACACATCTTGTACTTAGTGCTTTAAATAGTAATTACTCCTGTGAAGTCACTGGAAGCCCTTAAAAGGATTTGACAGTTTCCCCACAATCTTTCAGTGAATGTAGTAGCTGGGCTGTGCAGTGCAACATGCACTGATAATTCAGCAGCTGAGGAACTCAGCAAAGCCTGCTCCAAACTTCTCAGCTGTTGACAGGCTTGACTTGCTGAGAACACTGGTTAAATATAGCACAAGCGAGCTGAGCTCAACAAAGTCATTGCCGTAACACTGTGTGAAGAGACCAGAAGAGGGGAAATACAATCTGAGAACTAAACTGCCAAAGCCTAACACCACCTAGCAACAGTTGAAAAAACTTTTAAACAAAAGTCTGGGTGAGACACAGGCAGAGTATACCTCCTGCTTCTCCTGCCTGGGATTTCTGCGAGAAGCAGCTCCGGTCTTCTGTTCTCTACCTTGCTTCCTTCAGTACTTCAACTGCTGGTAGACCTCGAAAAGTGGGAAAAGCTTCTATCTTTGTCCTCTTCTGGGCTGGATCATTCTACTCCTGTGGTACTGTTGTGGGACAGGCTGCTCTGATCTTGCAGTGTAAAGGATATATTTCTAGGTCCGTGTTGCTGACAGGTAAGACTGAGTTAACCACTCCATTGCTTTTTTTTTTTTTTTTTTTTTTTTTTTTACAAGAACTTCTATTTTCTAGTGTCTTTTTTATAGAAGTTTTCTAATTTCTATTATTCCTTCTTGGAACAATCTTCTGAGTGATTTGGAAATGTCAATAGATGAAAACTGGGATAAAAGTTTTAGAGGGTTTTTTTATGTTTCCATGATAGAAAAGCATTGCTTAAATAGCTTTTGCAGTTCTGAGAACAAGCATAATGAAGTAGCCAGTAGAAATATGAAAAAATGTGCATAGATTTTGACGTGTATCTTCTTTATATCTGCTTACATGCAGACAGAAGGCAAACCAACATTTAATAAAAGAATACATATCATCCCTGACCGGTGGTAGTCTAGCAGCTATTAAAAACAGTGACAACCTGTGTGATAAACAAGAGGAAACAGCCATTCAGTAACAGAAGTAACCAAATAGTTCGTGACCCAGTGCATTTGTACCTTTTGTTTCCTCACTAACTTTTAGGACACACCTGGTGCCTTTTGTCCTACCTTTGTGACAGCTGCTCTTGGTTCTTTCTCTTGTGCTTATTTACATAGAATGAATATTAATCTCTGCTGCTTTGATTAGCAGCATAAAGCAACAGTCCTGAGGACCGATCTTATGTTTATTGTACCTAAGTGTGCTTGAGCTGGGTCACTGTTGTTAAAGTGTATGTTCCTTTCAGCAAAATAAATGAGAAGCCAGTTCTCAGATGTTTTACCCTGACAGCAGGATGGAATCCTGTTTGTCAGCTGGAAATGCATTTCCTACGGCCTCACAGTGTTCATGTAATTTAGGGGAGGAATTGCTTAGTGTGACTTACTTTGTCTTAACTGACAAAAGCTGTTTGATCAATTGGAGAATGAATTCTACTCCTCCCTGCCACCTCTTTTAAAACTGTTTTCCGCAAACAAAAGAAATCTAGTATGCATGAATTTTTAAGAGACATACAGATTATGAGTTCATATGCAATGTGATTTCAGTAATGAAGGCAGAGATTTAAAGAATGCACTTACCCTGAGCTAAAACCCTTTTCACAGATTTATGTAGGATTGTCTCAGATGAAAAGTATTTGTCCTAAGGAAGGAATGAACTAACTGAGTCTGTGCTGACTGTCTGTGGTGTTTGACACTTAGTCTGTGGACTCTGGGACTGCCTCAGGGAGATGAGAATGTCTTGCTTTAGCTAAATAATTCTAGTTGCATCCCTGCATACTACATAAATGACATCAATACCACATCTTAGGAGTGGATGAATTGGATGGAATTAAAATACTCGGAAGCAAATTTGACTTGGTGGCTGAGAACGTTACTGCCTGTGAAATGATAAAATAAATTAAGTATTAGGATGGAAGAAAGTTCTTAAAAGCAAAAAGTAATACAGTGTACATTTTATTTCATAGTAAGGGGCACATTAAAGCACTAAACAGAAACATTTTTTGGCAAGTATCATTTAATGTGGTAATCATTATTGTGGAATTACTAAAGCACTATGGTATCCCAAATCTCAATCTCAAAAGGAAACTTTGGAATTACTTTTTAATAAGGACATATCCTGAGAAAGTTATTTTTTCTTAAGAAGGCTACACAGTAAGAAATAAATCTGAGACAATATATGTACAGTTTTTGTCATCTTGACATTAGAGTGAAAATTACTGTTTCTTCTCTTTAATGAAATATTTGGCAAATTAAACTGTGGAGTAATGACAAATTTGACCTTCTGAATATATAGGGTGGCAAAATCTGGGAAAATGCTATGGTAATATTGACTCCTTTTTTGGTTTAGTTGTTCAGTGTAATGTGTGGGTTTACAACTTCCCTTTTTTTGCTCAATTTGCATTTAACAAAGTTTTTATAATCGAAAGGCAAATTATTAGCCTTATAACTATCAAGTGAAGTGACATTTGAACAGTCTAATAGCAACTTTGAACTCTAACACATGGAGTTGTGGTTTTACATACATCTGTCTTCGTTTCCACTTCAAAATGGAGGAGGAGGCTAAAATTACTCTTTTCAACAGGTGTCCACAAAGAGGCTCTGGGATTTTCCAATCAAATCTGTGGAATATGTAATATGGCTACTCAACAGATGGTTTCATATTTGAAAAACAGCCAATTCTTCTAATGACTACAGTGAAACCAAGGTCAATTTTATATGAAATCAAAAATAATTTATGTTTTGGCAATGCACTCCATTATAGTGATTTCTGTGGAAGACAAGTAGACATGGCATACCCACTTATTTTCCCCCTTATGCATCATTTTAAATTTTGCTTATATTCCCATAACTGTGGAATGAATGGTGCCTTTCATGGTGCTAAAGACTGTGTACTCCTTCCAATCTGAATCTACTTCCAGACTCTCTGTGACTTTTTTGATTTTATTATAATATATTCATAGTGATAGTTATTATAAATTATTATATCTGCTCATATCTGGTAGACTGTTGACCTTTGGCTCTGCTGTTTGCTGATGTTTACTGGCACATCCTTTATGCCACTGGCTTTAGTGAGCTTGACACTGACCTCATGGCATGACCTGAGTTTTTTGTAGTGCCTCTCACTGTCACACCTAACACAAAGGTCATGGAAAGACTAAACTTTAGTATTAATAGAGCTATGTCAGCCAAAGTAGGATTCCTGAAGACATGGGTGTGCTTCCTGGAAGCAGCTTGTGGACTAAGCAGTAGTATGTTAGGAAATCTCTGTCTTGCTGGTGTGCCCTGTTTTGCTCCTCTGGGTTACAATGTCACCACTGCAGCCATTTCCATACTAAAAGCTTTTTACTGATGGAGGTGTATCAGTGAAACTCCTCCTGATGCAGGATCTTTCCATTGGCACAGATTCCACACATGCTTAATTTAAGGCTTTTGGTAATCTTATCTAACTCAGTTCAGGTACCTCCAGGCAGAAATTAAGAATGTGCCTCAGAGCTGTGCCAGTCAAAGGTCGGATTTATGCCACTGAGTTCAGAGTGAGATTTCCTTTGAATTTAACAAGATCAGGTTTTAGTATTCAGTAATTAGCAGATAAATTCCCAGTCCCCTCAAGGGTGTTTAACAAAACAGATGATCTCTATTCCTGTTCAAATATTTTTCTTCTAAGAGGCATTTTACTTTTCCTCCAATTTCCTGTTTCTTCCCTTCCTTTCTCAAGGTCTGTTGTTGCAGGTTGCCATGTTATTTAAATGTATAAACTGAATTTGGGGCAGGGGTTTTGTCCTCCTACATATCTAAAATGCCAGCTGGAGAAATACAGTGAATATTTGTGAGGAGGCCAGATAAAACAACATTACAAATGAGAAGGAATGACATCTATTCATACTTCCTATTTCACCAAAAATATTTAGTATATAAAACCTAGGATAAGAACTGAAAGCTAGAAAGATAAAATAAGGATGTTCTATTGTATAGAAAAGTTTAAATATTTGTTTACAAGAAGACCAAATGCCTAAACTTTTCAGCTTCATTATTTTATTGTGGTAGTTTTCATTTTTAGCCTTTTCTGTCTTCATTTCTCTCATTGTTTTTTTACTGAAAGTTGTTTCCTTATTTTATGAAGAATATTGGTAATTATTTGGAGAAGACAGGCTTTTCTTCATTTTGGAGCATATTGGATGACTGGAAAACAATCCATTCATAAAATATTAAGATTTTTTACACTCTCCTTTTCTACTTAGTAGTTAGCATTTATACCAAGCTAGTGACACTAGGACTTGTAACACTCCTGTAGTTATGCTTTGAGGTGAAGGGCAGAAACAATTGTGCCTGTGTCTTGTTCAGGAGAGACAGTGAGAGTCTCTGATCATGTTGAAAATGTGTGATGCCTCATGTATTTGTGAAAATCATGCATTTCAGGATACTTGATTAGATTTTCCCTTTTATTTTGGGTCTTTGCACCTACTCCTCCTGCTTCTGCAGATAATCTGTACTTTGTATATTAGCCTTTACTCTCAGCAGCGTAGGGAAATAAGTACTAATGCAAGTGCAAACAGAAAGTCTTCCTCAGCTGGGCCAGCTGTGCTTTTTTTTTTTTAATTCAAGATGGCTTTGCCCTATGATTCTCGTTCTGCTTTGTCTGGACAGCATCTCCAAATCTTTTCCCCAAGTAAAGCATGCAAACTGTAGCTTTAAAGGTGATCTGTAAGATTACATAGATTGTGGCATCCTCCACAACGCACTACACACTCAGAAATACAGAGAAAGTGACAATTCCTACAATTAAAAGCTTAATTAAAACTTCATCAGAAATGGGAGTATCTGTGTGCATGTGCGTATGACTTTTGTGAGGAAGGAAATGCTTTTTGGCACAACAGAATGCTTTGCTGAAGGAGTGGGACAAACACATCCAAAGCACAGGGAAATAGGCTGGAGCTTGTACTTTTTCCCTTAAATGGACAACCCGTCTGGTTGCTGTGTGCTGACAGAAGCAAAGGGGGGTGTGAATCTGAAAGATCGCTGCACTTTGTCCAAGTGAGTTTCATTTTAAAGCTGATAAAATGACAATTAAAATCTTAATTATCTAAGATTTGGGCAAAGTCATTCATATATAAACGGGTGGGGTTTCAATACAAGAGCAAAAACCTCAATAAATTTACAATAAACTTGTCCAGTTTGATTTACACACTTTGAGACCTCTGAATTACAGTAGTGGTTACTTGATTCACTTTTCCTTTTTGGGGAAATGGTGACAAAGGGCATAATGTTTGGTGATTTATGCTGTTCAAGTCTGTTCCAGTGCATATGTAAAAGTGGTATTTTGGAACCTAAATCTATTTTCTTTCTGAAGTCCACAATATTTAGAGGCTTGTATGTTTGTGGGAGGGAGGCATCTAACTAACTAATGTGTGTTATGGTTGTTGACAGCAAGAGCTACAGCTTTGCTAACAAACTTTAAAAAACTGCAGCTGATAACAAATGGATTCTATTGTAGTAAGAGAATAGGAATTTTTTTTAGAAACTGGTTTTAAGGCTGCTCCTATTATAAAAGAAAAGTAATTGAAAATGAAAGCTCATGTGTCCTTGGTAGAAGAATTCTCACTAGAGTTTATCAGCCTACTTGTGTTTTTCAGAAAATATAAAGCAAATGAATGCAACAGAAAGCAGAGTCTGCTTGCATCAGTGTAATCGAATTGCTGCCAGCTTGCCTTGTTTATCTAAGAGATCTCTGTGAAAATAAGGGTCTTTCCCACACAGGCATGAGTCACAGGATGTAATGCAGCTAAGCAGACTTGCTTCAGCTTTCTAGTGTGCACAAATCTAAACTAACCTGTTTTAGTGCCTGCTCCTGTAACTAAATGAGATCTAACTTGACAACAGGAAGGGAGAAGTAATGGTGAGTTCATGGTGCTATTTCAGTGCAATAACCTGAATGCTAAGGAAACGATGCAATTTCCATTTATTGGGAAAACTGCAGTTACTGTGACAACAAATATACACTGAAAAAAAACATACACAATTTATCCACAAATTCAAATCTGTGAACACAGTAGAAAGGGTATTCATAAAATCTCACACTATGTAGTTGTGTGTCTCAAAGAACATTCTTACTTTTAAAATATATAATCCAGATTGTTGAAAAAATAACCCTTTAAAAACCATAAGCAAGGGCATAAATGAAAGGGTGGGAAAGCACATGTGGTTAATGATGACCAGTTCAGTGTTGGGCTGACTAAAATTTAATTAAGCATATATTTCTCATGCTGAAGTTATTAAATTCCTGTGTCTGTCTTTCATACTTGTCCCCAAAATCTCACTTGTCTTACCCTCTGTAATTGCAAAACCTCTTGGATCTAACTTCTAAGGTAAAGGTTACAGTAGTACTTCTATAGTGTGTTATTTCTCCTTTCATTTTTCAACAAGGACTTCTGTAATGAAAAGAAACATAGATTTTATTCCAGTAGATAAGGATTTCAGTTCCTCAGTCTGATAAAATTCTTTAGAGAAAACTATACATTCCAATTTTTGACTCTGGGCAGGAGGTAGCAGGAAGGGAACGATGCCACGCGAGATGTCCTCAAGCATGTCAAACATAGCGCAGAACAAGATGTCCCTCTGCACAGAGGGACACACATGGCAACGGGGCAGTGAGTGCCAGGGGAGCCACGTGTCCTGAGGCAGCTGGCTGTGGGAACCACTGCTGCTTCAAGTGGCACGAGACAGAGGCTGGAATCCGAGGCACAAAAGGCATCAGAGGGCAGATAGTAAAAGGCAGGGTCACAGCAGCGTATCCTCTGAATGAGGGGTGCCACTTATTTACAGATCCATAACTCAGCTGAAGGGAACTGGCAGAAGGCATCCAGTCTCCCCCAAAGTGGGACTGTCTCCAGAGTCTGATCAGGTTGCTTGGGGCTTTGATTATTTTCAGATATTTTGAGTGTTTTTAATTTATAAATATTTTAAGGTCTCTCATCTTTGCGATCTTTGGATCACAAAGTTTTGGACGTGGCTGGCCATGGAATATTTTGCAAGAGATGATAATTGGTGTATCAAAATGCATACACTGAATGACTTGAGAGTTGGTTGATAGTAACATAAATCCAGGTCTTTGGCACTTTAAAAATTGCAAAAGAAACCACCTCTAGTGGGGTTTTTTTGTTTGATTTTGTTATGTTTGATGTGTTATGTCCTAAAATAGGAATAGTAAGGATGAAGAATCTTGTATGTAATTTTTTTATCTTAGTTTACTCCACACACCCTCTTCCTTCTGCCTGCTACATTCTGTTTGAAAACCAAGCATTTAGAATAAGGCACCATTTCTGCAAAAACAATTCTGAAAATTGTTAATTATATTCTATCCAGGTAGTCCAATAAGCTGAAAGGCTGGCATTGAGAATGTAATTAATAAGCAAATAAGTGTGTCAGGAAGGATAACAGATGCTGCTTTTGAGGAAGGAAACTCTGGAGACTTTCCACTGCTGAGTTCATTTCTCCTGCTGAACATCTCTTTCCAATTGTATCCTAATCAGGAGCAGAGCATGATGCACATATGGCAAACAGGATTCCTAGATGGAGTTCTGGTTAACCTGAGACTAACTTAGGCTGGTTTAAAAAAGCCCTTCTTGAGGAAGCATTTAAATTTACCTGTTAGTGACTACTGTAGTATGAAACAAGAACAAAGCAGGGGCCTTGTGGCACTCAAAGGGATGTGGCATTTAGGCATTCCATATAGGATTTCTTAAACCTATTAAGAGTAACCACTGAGGACAGGTAATCTTCTTCTCTTTACATAAATAATGTTCCTAAAACTGGAACTCTAACTAGAATTTTTTCATCATCAATGTGTATGGAGGGAAAAAGGCCAGGGCATTCTCATGGCTGGTGGTATACAGAGGTCTCAGATCCCTTGTACTTGTCTAGAGCCAACTCAGCACTTGCTGCAGAGAGGAATTGGAGGAGCTGTTGTGTCACACACACACACACAGGTCATACAAATTACCCTTGGAGCCTTTTTAATAAAAAAAGCCGCCATATGCTTTAGTGAGGCTAAATTAATGAGAAAGCTAGTGAGATTTAAGAAGAAGAGTTCATGCTTTGAAAGACACCAAAACAGGCTAGGACAGACAAGAAGTGCTCTAGCAGGAGGCCAAGAAGCTGAGTGTTTTAAAGCTAAACTCTAAACCATGAGTTACCAAGTTAACAGCATCTTTAACTACCCTGCCTTGTACCTATATGGGCAGAGGTTTCAAAAGCAGCTAGTGGGTTGGAGGAAAAACAAATCTAAACTGGTTTTCCTTCTTTCAAAGAACGTGTTCTAAAACCCCAAATTATTTTGGGACAGCTTTTTATTAGAAAGATAGAGGGGATGCAATGTAAGTATCTTTGGTACAAAATTCGATCTATTTGCAATAGAATTATTGTATTAATTCTATTGTAATAGAATTTACACAACAGGATTGCTGTGGTACTTGGGGGCCCAGGAGGAATTGTTCAGAACCCTCTCTGTGATAATGACACAGCTGCCTAATTCCAAGAAAACAAATTCCCTGCAGTGATACAAGTTCCTAGCCCCTGTTCTGTATCACTATCAGCCACACAACCTTCATCACTACAGGTCTCTGAGAACTAATGAAGTGCTAGAAAAATATGTGAGAGCTATAGACAGTGATACGAGTTTCTCCTTAGCTTAGCACAAAAGAACCCTAGGAAAATAATCAGAAATAAACTGAAAAGTCTACATAAGTGTTCAGTGAATACCCTCAACATAACACAACAGTTTGTAACAGTTTGTTAAGGAATAAATAGAATGGGAAAAATTTTACATCTCATAAAAATCCCTCCAGGACAGCAGTGAATCTAGAAATTAGGACAGCATAATTGTACAAAAGGAGGGTTAATTTAGTTACCTCCAGCATTAGTTGTGCAAACAAAGTCTAAATCACACTGCAAGAGTGTGATTGCACTGCAAAGTTGTTAGAGTGGCAGGATGTCTGGCAGATTCCTTATTCACCAGAAACACTTTGCTAAATTCAGGTTCCCTCTCCAAAACATTAATGTTATGTTTGAATTTTGTTGTTTGAAATAATGTTACCTTAAAATGTGAGGGAGGAGGAATGCTGGTTAAATTGCTGGCTTTCACATCAGTGACTCCCTGTGTGAGTCTCAGCGAGTTACTTGTCCACTTTGAATAACAACCTGGAATGTTGGAACAAGAATAAACATGGCAGTGACTTTGACACTCTGAGATGTTACAGTATTGAACATCATGTCCACAGCTTTGAATAAGAAGACTCAAATAGCCCTCCTTGGAAATCAGATTCTGCAGGGAGAAGTAGGAATAGAAGATGAATTAGTCTGAGTGACAAGAATATGTATTTTTAGAGGAGCTACCCAGAGGGAAGCTTAGCTGTGCCCTGAGTTGTTAGTTACACAAATCAGCCATGCTGGTAAAGCACCACAAAAAAAAGGAAGGAGGAGGACCAGGGATGTGACCAGAAAACTTCAAGAACAAAATCATGCCAGGATAGAAACCAAACTAATGTCAATACAGTGAAGTTTCTGGAAAATCAAAACCATTCCCTCAGGTTCAGTTGTACCAGAAGTAATGCACAGGGCAAAGAGGGTGCTGTCAGCTTGTGATCTTGTTGTTATTTTGGGAATGCTCAGGACAAGGAGGAGACTGCTGAGAAACAGTCTTGAAGGAAAAAGGACCTTTGAGAGAAGGGGTGAGCCGAATGTGACTTCCCAAATTAGCTGGTGTTGGGCAGCCCCAGAACCGCTACAGGGCTGTGGGAAGGCTACACAAACCCAGAAGCAAACCCAGCTCCTGGCTGGAGCAGGGAGGAAGAGGGAGCACCTGGAAAACAGAAGAGTCCTGTGGTGCTGCCTGTCTCTTGTAAGCTCAGCAGGTAGCCAGTGTCTCCAGTTGTGCCTGCTTTGTTAAAGCAATGGTGGCAGCTCAAGTGACACTCCTGGCAACTGAGATTTTTGATAAAGATTAACCAGGGAATTAAGTTACCATTACATGACTCTCAGCTTTAATTAAAACCAGAGAAAACTAGAAAAAACTACAGTTCTGGTGTCTTCAAGGAAGTTGAAGTCTCTGATGTCTAGATGATCTGATGCCTTGATGTATTGCTTTAGAAACTCCTGAGAAACAACTTTGGAGGATTTTCTTGAGATTTTGAATCTGCGTGGTTGCCAATGCCAGTAGACAGAAGGGGTGGTGAGTTTGGGAGCAGGGCAGAGTCCCACCCTTATGATGTGCCACTGCTCAGAAGAGGCCACAGCTGCTGAGACACAGCCAAGGGCAGCGTGGGTCTGCCACACTGTGCCCTGCCATGGTGGAACTGCAGTGACAACTGCACAGGTGGCCTCAAAACTAGCCCAGATCAAAGCAGGAGGTCTGGAAATCATTGCTTAGTTTAGTTATGAGCCTTTACAGATTGGGGAAAGAATGGGGTAATAAATGACCCTTCCTTGGATTTCGTGAAATGGAGCGCAGGTCTCTGTCATGAGGGTTCACCTGAAAAAAGATGTGAAATGTGGAAGTCCAAGCAGCCCCCCACGTACCTGGGTGTACCAGAGCAGGAAAATGATCTGCATGGCCTGCTCTGCTGGGAGAGGAGGCAAAGCTGTAGTCCCCTTCTGGGGAATGCTGAAGGGAGGGGCTGTGATAAGATCAGGAAAACACACCTATGAAAAGAGTGAAAAAATCAGTCTTCTGGGACAGTTCTATGCAGATGCAAGAAAGAGGCATGGAAAGGAAAAGAAACCAGTGGTTTCTTTCAAATGATCCTAGTTAATTTCACTTAAAAAATAGGGACTCACAGAAATGATGCTTAGAATGGTAAAAAGAATGAAAGGGGGTTGCAGACACACCATGGTGCTGTACTGAAATGTAGCAGCATTTCAGCAAATTTTTTGTCACTGCGGAGAGTGGAGCTTCTCTCCAAGCATACAGTGGTAACATCCATTCTCTTACAAAAACCTCATACAATCCTATGGCAGAGTACATGTTCAAAAGGTTTGTTTGAAGTTTCACAGCAAATTGTAGCACATCATGGTGGGGGTTTGGTTAGTTGTTGGTTGGTGTTTTCTTGCTGTTGCTGTTGTTGGGTTGTTGTTTTTTTTTTTAATTTACGGGTATGGAGTTGGTGAGACTTTTTGAGGGATTTTTTTACTTCTTTTTTTAGTGAAAGAACAAAGTTAAGCCCTCAGGGTTTTGAACTTACTGTCTCATGGCTGAACCTAATATCTGATCTCTAAGCTCCCCTGGACTGCCTACTTCAGTGTTGTTTTCCTGATGTGAAAAACAAGGGACCCTGAGAAAAGGGGAGCTAATGAGCTCTTTTCAGGGTGGTCATTTGATTGCTTCTTGGATCAGGCAGCTTGAGATGCTCCAAAACAACTTAGTGTGTCTCCTCCAAAGGATGCATATACATCTCATCTCCATGCGTCTAAGCTCCCTTGGCCTCAGTCCAGGAACATCCACATTTCCTGACTCATGGCAACTGTACCCTGTCTGGTTGTACTTCATTAGCAGCAGCTCAAAAATCAGAGCAATGTTCTGCTGTTGCATAAGTTTTTTCCAAGCAGTAAACAATAACACACTGCCACAAGTTTTATGACATTTATCTTGGAATTCAAGTTCCTGAAGAGACCACTGCTTATTATTATTTTCTTTAATGACAATCCAAAAAGAATGTAAGATGCTATTCTTTAATAAATACTTTCAGGATAATTTAGTATCTTCTTAATTAAATGTTCTGAAAAGGAAGAATAAATGCTACAGAAGCTATCATATGCCAATAACTTTTCTTCCAGCTGAGAAACATGGTTATGATTTTTTATTGTCATATCAGTTTTATTGCTGTATCAGAACTTACAGAATAAAATTGTGAGGGCAAATTTAAAGCTACAGAGGCATAAAACAGTTGGAAAAATTACATTTTAAGGCTTTAGTAACGTACCTTTCAATATGTCCTATTCTAAATAGCTCTTCTTTACTTCCATCTCAAACATTTGTTTAAAACATTTTAAAAGCAGTAGCATTATCAACTGGCTCAAAGCAGCTTAGAAGATAAATGGTCCTTGACTATTACTGGAGTTCATTAAAAGAAAACTCTGTCTGACTCTAAAATCTATTTTGGAGCTACGGCTGCTCCACTCCCCTGCTTGTGGCATGATGCAGCTGCTATTCCTTTAATATTTTTGCTGACAGCTACAGCTGACAGATAACATTTCAGTTCACCCCAACATCAACTGTGCCTCAAGGCTCCCTTAGGCTGAAAACTCTGCCTTCCCTGTGGCTCTGCCGGCATCGCAGTGCAGCTCTGCAAGTGCGCAGTTATCCACTCTGGTCACTCGTAATGCAGCCGCAGACACAGGGCTGAGGCCAGCTCCTGTGCTGGGGGAGCCCATCAGCCACCTCTCATCTGTGAACTGTGCAGCAACAGCTCCTCTTCTTCCTCTTCACCCTGTCTCCCAGGTCCTGAGGAAACGGGCACCTGAGCCTGGCAATAAAAATAATTTTGCATATATAGCTTTGCAGTGTGTCAACTGATATTTGGCATTTTACATTAGTTGTCACCTTATATTTTTGTTTTTGTTATATTTGTTACCATAGACAATATAAAAGTTATTTTATCCATCTTAATGCATAATCCCTGAGCAATCAGGCTTTGATTTCTTGGTCCATAGAAGCTTTCAGATCATAATCAATCACTCAGTAAAACCGTGGGGATTCACCCACAAAAGGAACTTCTCACAAATGCAGGACTGTTTTCCTCCCCAGGAGAAGACAAGAACATTTCCAGTGCTCCCAGTTCTGTCCTTTAACATCCGTGTCTGTAAGAAAGAAGCAGCTGGAGGATAGGTTCCAAAAGTAGTCAACATGTAAGAGAGAAACACAAAGAAAAGTGAGAAGGAGGCATTGCTCAGTGAGTCCTTCAGAGGAATTCTCAGGAAAATTAATTATAATATATCTGTACATTTTTGATTGATGACTGAATTAAAAAAGAAAACAAATAAATGTTTTGCTATGTTTTTTGGGAGTTTTTCTTCAGGATTTGCAGTGACATCCTGCAGCTTTTGTTTGGATTAAATATTTTGCTAGACTTTCATATACTGCTTTTATTATGGGGCTCATCTATCAAAATTTAAAGAACAGGAAGAAAAGTGGGAGTTTGGAACCAGGAAAAAAACCCATGAAAACAACCCAGAAAGGAAAAGGTTAGAGTACTTACTTACTACAGTATAGACATTAAAACACCTCCAAGGAAAATACTTTGACTGTTCACTCTTTGCAGAAAAAAGCCAACTTTGTATGAAATATTTAAATATTCAGTGGAGCAAGAGCTCCAGTCACTGGGATGACCCAAAGCTACATGAAAAGTGATAGAGTTGGTTTACTCCCTGTGACTCAAAATTCACACATTTTTATTCAAATACCCATTTTTGAATCCTGCAGACAATTTGGAAAACAGTTTCTGTATTGTAAGAACTTAAGACACCACTGGGCTTTGATAGAAAGTTGCGACTTTTGGGAAAAAAAAGGAGGAAAAATAATTTTCTTAAATTTTTTCTACTTCCCTCCCATAGTACCTCTGACACCCTGTGATCTTAGTGTGGGGAAAAACTGTCAGAAATAGGAAAAGGGATGGTTTCTGCAGTTCATATATTCCATTTTAATTTATTTTTTCTTTAAAACTGTATACTGAATTTGACCCAAATCTGCTTTGGAGTGCTCAAACCCATTCTTTCAGGCAGAATGAATTGATTACTAGAAGAAATTGCCCAGCATGAATTCAGATGCAGGCTCTAATCAGACTGTTCTGCTTCCAGTTCCCCTGAGGTGGGAATCCCCAGGAGGCAAGCAGCAGGATGGTTGAAATAGCTGTGACACCAGGGGCTGAGAAAAGCACATCCTTGAGCCTGTGGAGGTAGTGTGAAGGTATCCTAGCCCTTCTCTAGTGCCCATGGGATGTGATTTATGGCTGGAGAATATTGGTATTAACCTCATATTCCTATTTCTCTGCAGAGAGAGAACCTAAGCAAGCACAAAGCCATCACTTGAAAACAAATCTACCAATGCAAGGAAATAATACAGTCACTGTGCTATGAAGAAAGCAGTGAGCCTCAGTTTTCTGTGTCAGGTGATGATGTTAGATTATGTAGTCTTTGACAGTTCAAGAAATACCTAGTGTACATACTGTTGTGTTATGCAGGATTTATTTGTCTTCTTTGGTGCAACTCCCCTTCCACAGGTTACTCAAGGATGGCAAAACTTCTCAATTCTGTGCCACAGTTCAGTGGAATCGACTGGATTCTAACTCTGACAAGTGGCATTTCATCCATGTAACTCCTCAAATTAAAACACTTTCTTTGTGGAAACGAGCCTGCCTGAAACAGCTTGCATTAAAACTCCACTGCAGTTAATAGGTCAAAATTCCCAAGGACATTGCACAAAAGTCTGGCAGTGTCAGACTGGTTCATCTTAAAAATGCTGTCAGAGAGCATTGTAGGCAGGAAAACACAAATTGCAGACGTTATGTTATTTTCATGTATTTTCTGAGTGCTGCCAAAATAGGCATAATTTGCAGATAAAATAAAGAAAAAAACTTAGCAAGTTTGGCTGAAATAATAATAAGGAATATTTAGAAATTTCTTTGGGCATGTCTGAGAATGTGCTGTATGTCAGCTCACAGATCATGTCCTTTTCCATGTATTCTCTAAGAAACCACAAAATCCACCAAGAATAAGACAGTGAAAGTCAGAACAGATACAATTTCTGATGTTTAAGTTGCAAACAAAAATATATTAATGTATTTAATGAAACCTCTGGTTTTATTTTTAGCATCTTTAAAAATACTTCTTTTAGAACACAGAACAAAGGGAATGGATTTGTTAATAAACATTCTTAGAAACATTAGGTACATCTTGAGTCTCTTCAGTAGCTTTCTCTTAAATTTTCTTTGTAAGTCCTTCCTTAAAATCAAGAAAAAACTGTTAGAAATCAATGTGTTCCATCTAGATACTTTTGTGCAGCAGATTTCTCTTACCTAGACAATAACCTGAAACTCTGTTAATGTTGGCATTTGATGTATTTCTCTTTGTCTCAAGTTTTGCTGTATTATTGGTAAATACAGCTAATCAGCTGTGAATTTGCAACAGATGAAAATGTGAAGTATAAATGTAAGCAGATACTAAATGCTATATCAAAACACTATAATTTAACTTAGGTATAACAACTGATTTACAAAAGAAATGCTAGGCTGGAATACGGAAGAGAACACATACTGCAGAGCAAGCTGATAACAAAGCCCTATCTAAGTTTGCCTGCCATTTTTCATTAAAAATCTAGTCTTGTATGAAGCCCAGTTGTTTACAGCTTTGCCAAACTTCAGTTGTTCAGGCTGTATGTCTGGCTGAGTCTGAATTCTTTTCTGGAAGTTTCAACTAGAATGCTTTGAGCGTTTCCAAGAATTAGTTGAGAGAAAATTCTTGTTTGCCCATGTGAAAACAATCCCATAACCATTTTGCTGAAGAGCTTTAATGTCTCCATGTTCCAGAGTGATCTACTGAAATTCAGCCAGGAACCTGCTATGTGGCAGCAAATTGACTTTTGCCATTCCTGTCAAAATTGTGCTGGGCTAAGAGCCACTGAACAAAGCATTTCACCAAGGATACCTTGGTGATGTCAAAGATACCTGGTAGAGATTTGTAGCTAACTTCTCAGAATAGCCCCCACATTCTAAAAGCTGTCCCAGCTCCTCACATCTCACCTGTTGCAGCTGACTTAGGCACATGCCATTTCCAGAGAGCACCTCCACCTCACAGTTACCAGGTTAACTCTCTTCCCACAGTTACTTCTTCATCTGGTGCTGCAGCCTACAGCCCAGCAAAATGAGATGAAAGCTCTTCTTTTTCATTTCAACAATACTTCCTCAGCAGAGCCTATGCCATGGTGGCAAAAGATGTGTGGGAAGCACGATTGCTCCTGCTGCTAGGGAGGGTCACTGGTGAGGAATAGCATGGTGGCCATGCTCTTTTGTGACACCTTCATACCTGTCTGTCAGGATTTCTTTTCCAGTTGTAAATGTTGGCCATCACCTTTGTTGGGTGATAGAAACATTGCCTTTGGGAAGACAGAGAATAATCAACAGTTACACTTGATGCCTTAGGTTTTAACTTTTATATTTTTCAAATCCTGTACTGCTTAGTGTGTAACTCTGAAGTTTCTTGTAGCCTGTTCATCTCTGCTCTCTCGTGCTGGGTAGACACAGCAAAGCCTCTCTGGACCTGCTCTCCAAGGACACTCAGACCATCCTAAGCCCAAAAAGTGTAAACTAAAAGCCTCTGAAAGGGGGGCAAGCTGAGGGGAATTACATTATTAAACTGAATCTTTAATTGGAGAATTAACCCTGATATGCAAATGAACCAAACCTATAAAATGTGAAGAACTCATGACCGGTTGTCCACCTTGGGGTCCATCCTGGCAGCAGCCTCTGGCTCCCCAGGGGTACCTTTGTAGGCCTTTCAAATAAACACCCACCTTTATTCCCTTACTGTCTAGTCTGTGTTTCTAGGAGGCCTTTTAAGGCATCACACTGACACTTTGCCAGTGTAAATATGCTTTTATTAGGCATTTATCTCAATCTTCAGCTGATTCACATTTGGAATCAGAATTATCCCAGTTCGTGTCTCTCTGTGATGTGAGATTTGTGCCATTGCACGATTTGGCATTCATTGCCTGACAGGCAAGTTGGACTTTCCTCTGGGTCCCAGCATCCACCTCAGCTCATCTTCCAGCTGTGAGCTTTGGAAGTGTTCAGTTTCCAATCCCTCTCTAGTAGCTGCAACTCTCCAACTCCTCCCATCTGCATGGCACCACCCTCCCCTGCAAAGCTGTCTTCTTAGTTCTTCCCTTTGGGTTTGGGCGCAGGGCAGGCTCCTAAGGCAATTTGCTCAACCTGCTTTACTCTTGTAGAAGCAGCTACAGCAACTGCTGCTCCCATATTTTTACCATGCTCACTGTTCCTCTTCTCCCTGCTGCACTCCCCCCCAGGAATTTGTTTCATCTGACTGTGCCATCTGTCTCAGTGTTTCTCACTTGCTTGCCCTCCTCTCCAAAGTCAGGGCTTTGCAGTTCCGCTGCAGTTCTGTAAAGCAAAAGTCTGTGTTTCCACTTCTCACAGATTGAAAGCCATACAGAAACAGTTAAAAATATGTGGGTGACACTAGACAGTGCCAGTGCTGGTTCTCTGACCCTCAGTCCTGTTGTCACTGGCTGGTCATACCTACATTTTTAAATGTAGACTTCAAAAGAGTTTGACTTTGTTCAGTCTGCCAGACTCTGGCTGGGCCAATCCCCAGGCAGGGCTAATTCCTGAACCATTCTAGGAAGACCACTGGTTAGTCCATGCCAAACTTTTGACCAAGCCCTGGCACTGCTTAATCTCCTAGTTTAGACATAATCCTCATGACATATTCATCTGAGCACACCAAGTGCCTGGGATCATCTGAACAATCACATAATACATTTCTGCATTATAAAGATACACTTTATTATTATTGAATCAGACTTCTGTACAATTACAGCTAGAGTGACTGTTTTCCAAGCATATTTTGAACTTCTAACACTGGAAAATGCTAGCATTGGAAAAAATTTTGTGACACATATTTAAACTGATTTTTTGAGTTAGTTCCTTATGCATTATTTTAGTATATCTCCTCTGTGTCCATCTTTTTTAACCATCTACTTTCCTTTTCTCTTTTCATTAGATGAGTAAAAAGGAAAAACAACACGGACAAGTTTAATAAAGCTCAGGGATAAGTGTTTCCACCTGAACTATCTTAATTAATGAGCACAGCA
Source organism: Rhipidura dahli (assembly GCA_013399225.1). Lineage (NCBI taxonomy): Eukaryota > Metazoa > Chordata > Aves > Passeriformes > Rhipiduridae > Rhipidura > Rhipidura dahli. Next base: position 266,147 of record VXAC01006449.1, on the reverse strand, counting down.
GATGATACTTCAGTCAGATGAGTTAAAGCTAATAACACTTCATTGGGTCTTCTTACTTCCTTATGGACAAACAGTGCTTAGAGCTACAGGCACAATTGTGCACATGATTTCACAGGAGTATCTCCTTTTCAAAAGGCAACATGTAAGCAAGGGAAAAAAAAAGCCAGTAAAAAAAGTTAATTTTAACCATATGTGGTTTTGGAGGACTGTTTTTTACTGAACAACAGTTCAATGAGTAGCACAAAAATCTCATACAGGCAATTCTAAGCTCTGTCAGAAAAAAAAAAAATCTGAAAACTTCTTGATACACCAACTACTAAACTGTAAATAGTCAATAAGCCAGCCAGAAACCTAAAGAACCACTTTGAGCCCTTGGCTTCAGCAGATGGAGCACACAACTCTTATATTGTGGGACCATCAGGCTTTGCAAGGCCTTCTACACTGTTCCATGCAGAAAAGTAGAGCATTGGAATTTGCAGCCGGTGAGGACTGGATGAATTCCTTGGCCTTCCTGTCCTGTCAAAGTCCTGCAGTGGTGCCTTGGAGCCCTAGCTCACTCCTGTGACTGAAGGAGAACCTCAGAGGCAACTCCATTCTGAAATGACAGTGTGAAGTAAAAATGACCAGCCACTTTCTTCTATAAGTTTTCAATGCCCTGTGTTCAATGCATGTTTTGTTAAAATTTGAAAATCACAGTTTTAGAGTAAACCAAGAGACTTTCATCTGCAACATGCCTGTCCAAATCCTTCTCCAAGAGCTGATGAAATGATCTGACATAAAGCAGAAGAGACTGCATTCTTTACAGAGCTTTGAGTGATGCATATTTTACCAACACATCCATGGGAAAGGCATTCTTGAACAAAATGGCTAAGTGAAAGAAGAGATAATTTTACAAATATGCTTAAATGGAATTTTAGTTGTGACATGCACCGTGAACATTGCTAATGATTTCAGATATAAGATTGTTCTGCAATTGAGCAGCAACCCAGTACCCTTTTAAATTGTAGTTCTGCAAACATAATTATTGTTTCCAGTGCTTTTACCTTAATTAGTCTTTTTGGCTTTACAAAAACTTGGATACAGATCATTTAAAAACTTGCAGCTCCAGCACTAATTCAGCTGAACAGTTTCTGAGGAACAACTGTTACATCAATAAATATCTAAATATACATAAGATTAAGATCCTTCCTATCCAAGACATTTCACCTTTAATTTTAGGTGCTTGAGGCATTACTGAAAGCTTAAAAATGTTATTGAAAAAGTGCTGTGACATCTGAGCTATGGCATGCAATTTGTTCACATGCTCAGCAACAAGCAACGTGCTCTGCCCTTCTTTTCTGTTCATGGGAAGAGTTGCTTTTGGATTTCATTTAAGGGTGAGGCAAGTACTTCTGAGATAACGTTTTGCAGTTCCCTGCTGCTCTGTTCTTATTTTCAGGCCCATTGGTTACTGTTTTGCAAGAATAGCTTTCACACTTGAACCGCTTAGTAATAGCAACAAATTTTTGTGGTTTAAGACTAACATAAGTCAGCTCCAGACACCTGCTGGGAGGTATTATAATTTTTTGTGTACCTCAGCTCAGGATACAGTTGGCTTTTGTTGTTGTAGGGTATGAATTACAGCTTTGCTTCCAAAAATAGAAGTCTTTTGTATTTGAACAAAAAAGTTTGATAAACTATCCTTGCTGAGATAACAGCGTGTTTTTCACATCAGAACTACAGTGGGATAAAGAAGCCTGCTTTCAAGGGTACCAGCCAAGCCATAGTAATTTAAAATAGATGAGCATCAAGTCCTTCAGTTTTAGTTCCATGTCCTGTCATAAGCAATCAGATGAAGAGAGGGAAGTTTACTAAATTAGTAGTAAGCCACCACTGGTTTTCCCAAAGTGAGGTTTAAGGCTTTCCAGTGAGAGCCCCTGAAATTCAGTCAACTGCAAGGAACTTCACAGCATAATTAGTGGTAGCTGGGGACTACAATTGTGCTCCACTCTGGGCAAGCAAACAAACCAACCAACACACAAACCAGCGGCTGGAAACTGCCAGCAGGGGAAAGCAAGTGCATGGCAAGGATTTGAAGCTTCCCCTGAGTGCTCTTTCTGTCTCCAGCTATTTTCAGTTCAAGAGATTGCCCTAACCCGATGTGGTTTATTTGTGTAGTAACCATAAGTGAGTATTTCTGCCAAGAATGTCTCTTCCCAAGTCATGCTAACTTTTGCATCCGTGGAGAAGGCATTCTGCAGTTCTGCTGTTCAGTGTGTGTAAAACCGTCCTGTTCTGTTTGTTGGGGGGGACTGCTTCAAAGCCCATATAAAGCAACAATAAGCAGCAAAAGAGTGCAGGTGCCAGAACATGACAGGAGCATAGATGAGTTTTCTACTAGAACTCCATGGGTTTGAAAGATGTCAGCATCACTCACCTTTCTGGCTCTATTCCCAGACAAAACCAGGATGGAAGGCAGGCAGTGCCAGAGTCCTGCAGAGCTCAGCTCTCTGAACTGTAGATGAACAAGGAAAGACAAAGGCAAATGCTCTCTGGCTGCTGCGATGCACAGAAATTATCTGATAACTGAGAGATCCTCGAGAACAGATTTGTCTTCCACAGGAAATGAATAAAAAACACTGCACAAGAAATTGTTGTCCAGGGCTCTAAATCTAGACTTAGTACCATACAATTTCTGACCATCCTTGCAGTGTTTCTCACTAATATTTCAGAGGAACACAGAAATTAGCAGTCCTTACAGAGGCTCTACTATACTTTGACCAGTCACTACATGGACTTAAAGCCTACAGTGCTGGAGATTCCTTGGTGAAGCTATCACTTGTTTCTGACAAACAAACACAAACAAAATAATGTGACCCATGAGGATTGTATCAGAATTTCTCAGAATTAATAATGTGTAAATCCAGAATCTAGTGTCAGACAGTATATAACGTTTTCTTTTGAACATGGATTGAGTTTTCTCTTAAAATGAGCAAGGATATTTTCCTCCTGTAAGAGAAGATATTTGAGAACATCAGTGTTCTGAAAATTCATCAGTCTTCAGTTACTCATGACCAGTTTCTGAAAGCATTTCTGAAAGAGTTCAAAGCATTTGAACAGTTTCTGTTAAAATCAAGACCTAATTTTGCTTGAGACAAAAGCAGCAGTTTAAGGAGGAAACAAGGCTGTTTTGATGTATATGTGTCATGTGGGCTGCTGAGGCAAATCAGAAACTTGAAAAATGCATATCTCTTCTGATTAAATCTTTAATCATATATAATAGTGTCATGGTTTAATCCCAGCTGGCAACTCAGCTCCACACAGCCACTCAGTCCCTCCCTCCAGTTGGACTGGGGAGAGAATCAGAAAAGTGAGGAAAGTTGTGGGTTGAGATAGAGAGAGTTTAACAGGTAAAACAAAAGCTGCACATGCAAGGAAAGCAAAACTAGGAATTCATCCACCACTTCCCATGGACAGGCAGGTGTTCAGCCATCCCCAGGAGGGCAGGGCCCCATCATGCTTAACAGTGACTTGGGAAGACAAGCCCCATCACTCCAAATGTCCCCCTTTCCTTCTTCCTCCCCCAGCTTTATGTACTGAATATGACATCATATGGTATGGAGTGTCCCTTTGATCAGCTGGGGTCACCAGTCCTGGCTGGGTCCCCTCCCAAGTCCTTGTGCCCCAGCCTCCTCACTGATGGGGTGGGGTGGAGGGGAGCAGAAAAGGCCCTGACACTGTCCACATTCTGCTCAGCAGTAAGGAAAACCTCCCTGTGTTATCAGCCCTGTTTCCAGCACAAATCCAAAACACAGCCCCATAGCAGCTACATTAAGTGAAGAACGTTACCTTTATCCCAGCCAAAACCAGTACAAAAGGGAATAGGAACTATGAGGCTACAATGAAAATCACCAGCATTCAGTCAAAAGTGAAACTGATTGTTTCCTTGAGAGACGAACGTGTAAAGAGACATGAAGGAAGGATGTTGAGTAAGAAGAGGCTAGAGAAGATGGATGGGTGGATGTTCCTTCACAATACCAGTGAATGTGCAATACAAGTGAATATGGTAGAAAAAACCTGAAAATGAAGAAATGCATGCAAAGTTATGTAGACAAACACATATGTAAATGGGCTCTTGATTTTTACCACCTCTGATTAAAGTCAGAAACTTAGAATGTTTTCAAAAGAATTTTTATATAAGACAGGTAAAGATGTTAGAAGTCATTACTGACAGGTCCTAAGCCATCCATTAACTGATGACATTGTTTTCCATTCTTCTGGATCCTTTCTTCCTGAGTATCTAATGATGAATGTTGAGAGCTGAATTCAGCATTGTTCACAAGAAACTGGTGAGAGATTTTTGACTAATTTTTAGTGCTGGCTAAGACAGTGAACTAATAAAACCCAGAAACCCCAAGCTAGGTTTATGAAGCAATCTTAGGTGAGAGTAGAGTGAATCAAAATTTTATATTATCCTAAGATATGATATTATATTAATTTTGGGGTATCTTTGTGGTAAAATTTGCCTTCATTGTCCTAGTATACTTTATATGAAGATAGCATGCTGGTATTTTCCTCAAAATTTCAAGTAGGAGCTACAAGAAAGTGAAAATATGTGTAGGACTATCATGGCTACAGTTTGATCCCATTCATGGGGGCTCTCTGTGTGTACGTGTATGAGTGTGCATTTAGAAAGAAGAACTTTTCATAAATGGTTAATTTTTATGTAACCATTTTACTGCTTTTGGTGGAAGTAGATTTTCTTTACCCAAGAAATTTTCTGCTTTGTAGAAGTTCATGGGTTTTTACTTCAAGCTCAGCATAAGAAACCTTTTAAGCATGAAAAAACATGAAGTATCTCCAAAACCAGACGGCTCTGTTTTTAAAAAAAGTCTTTCCTCTCACGTGTTCAACCCATGCTATGACCAACATAAATTAAAAACAATCATAATTCTGTTCCTTTGGCTATATCTTTTGGATACCCTCCAACATAAAATGCATTAGCACAAAAATATTCTTGTCCTTAATTAATTTATAGCTCAGAGCAGAATACCATAAATAACAGTTGAACTTCAGCTGCAAAGGTTTTAAAGCCATGGATAAAATATTTTATAAAAATTGTAATAAACCTTAAACAGTTCTAGATGACAAGTAGAACTAATTATCAATAATCTTGGGAATTTCAGTGGTGGACAACTGAATGTAAAAGATGTTTATTTTGTAATATATTTGGGTTCTATTGAATTTATTGTCGTTGTGGGAGAGAAAATTGTTTAAGTTTTATCCCTACCCTGAACAAATACACTTACTAAACTGAACTATTTGGTTAGAGGTTTTTGTTTGGTTTGGTTTTTTTTTTAAATCGCTTGAAGCATATAAAGTATGCTGGCATATTTTGCTTTGAAGCATGCATGGTTGAAGTGTACAGGAGCTGCATGATATATGGGAACACAGGACTGGAAAGGATCTAATGGATGATCAAATTTATTGTTATAATATTGCAGGAATCATGCATGTTTTATAATCCCCTTCATAAACTTATCAAGTTCCACTGAGAGTGCATTTAGGATTTTTGCTGCTGTTTCTTCGACTGGAAAATTGCTCCCAAATCCCATTGCTCCATGTGAGGACTGGTTTTTGGTTTCCAGCATAGGTTAAATTCTGGCCAATCTGTACCACTGGGTTCCATTGCCAACATTGTCATTTAACTGAAATGGCTCTCCCATCTCCCTGATGTTTGCCTCTGTGATATATTTATACACAGCAACTGGATCCCTTAACAGACTTCATTTTGCCAAGTTAAACAAGCCAGGCTCTTCATTCTGTCATCTCATGTGATGGGCTCTCCATTACCCTGATCATCCCAGAAGTCCATCTTTGTACCTGAACAATTCTGAGGTAATGTGCTACAAATGACAAGGTACAGCAGTCTTGTGTAATAGCGTAATAAAAGAAACCATAGCAAACAGAGTAATAATTTCAGGCTTGCAAGCATGTGCTGTGCCAAATATTTAGGAGGTTGAGTGAAGGTTTTGAAATCTTCTAAGGGGATCTTCATTAGAAATAATGTGGGGTTCCCACCCCCTCCAAGTTGTTGATTGAATTTGCAGTATGAAAGGTTTTAGGGTTTCAGTCAAAAGCAGGGAAATTAATGAAAATTATTTGGTTGAGACCCTCAGCCACCATTGTATGAAGTTGATTAGATTTGTGACAGTAGTCATTGAAGAAATTAGTCTGGCATTTTGAAAGTTTGTTTGATAATTATTGACTGGGAAAATTCCTATGAACACTGTAAAATATGTGATGAGCCTTTCCTGGAGAAGCCACAATTGCATCCACATGTTACCCTGAAGAAATTTCAGTTACCAAGTTCGGAAGGTTGGTTCCCTGGAATTGTATCTCCTGTTGGTGTGAGCCAATGGAAGGCAGAAGAGAATGTGGGTACAACTGATCCCACCACCTTCCAGCCCACAGAGATGGATGTTTGGTCAAATCCAGTATCCTCTGGTCTCTTGTGCCATAGCTTCTTGGAAAACTCCAGGAAACGCCTGTCTGCCAGCTGTTAAGACTGTGACAGCAATCCTTTCTTGGCTGTTTTACTACTAATTCTTATTGAGTTGATAGTTTAATCAAATTTCAAAGGGAGATTCAGAGAGAAACTTTTTTCCAGTCATGCTGAGCCTGACATCCCAGTGCTTGGGATCAGGATCAGGATCAGGATCACTGGAGAGTAGGATGTCTGTATGTGTAAAGGAAAGATACTACCATCCTTCTTTTCTCAGGAATAAACATGCTGATTTCTTTTTTAGTCTTTTTCTGCCCTGTGGCAGAAGGCAAAAAGAGCTTTTGTAATACACTGTAGGAAAAGGGAAGCACAAATTTAAGTTACTACATGCACATATGAAGATCTATGAAAATGAAAAGCTTTTAAAATACAAGCAATTTCTTGAACAAGAGCAAAGGGGAATCCCAACCCTGAACACAAGCAGTTAAGTAGACAATTAAGGAAATACATGTCAGGGCACTGCAGGAATAACTGATCTCCCAGGATGGGGGTAGGGGGGGCAAAACCCTGGGGACCAGAGACCTGAGGGAGACAGCTGGGGACAGCCCCAACCCTTGGCATCAAGGTACATTCCTGGAGATAGGAGGAGCCTGGGATGGGCTGTGGGCCCAGCTTGGTGTCCATGGGCAGGCAGGGTGGAGCTGGAGACCAGCTCTGCTGTGGTGATCCTGGGGCTGGGGCTGATGGCCCCAGGGGGGCTGACGTGGGGTCCTGGGTCCTTGGGGCACTGACAATACATTAAATGGAACTGTAATTCTGACAAACATTTCTGGTAATAACAGTCACTGTCGAAGAGCTGATTTGATAGTGGAAGCTGTCACATGCCTCCTGCCCCCGTGGTGGCCTGTGGGTCATGGGAAGGAGGTGGCCCTTCGTGCATCCCAAAGCCATGTCCAGTGCTACTGGTGGGGTGTAGGGTGCTTGACAAAATCAGCTTCATTTTGTGTCCCACTCTGACTAGCTGTGCACAGGCAGTCCTTCACAGTAGCCCACCAGACTGTCTACCCAGAAGGACTTGCCCTTTGTTGGAATCTCCCCAGTGTGGCCACTGGGGCCTGGAGCTTGGAGTGAAAAGCAGCTTTGAGAGCTCTTGGCTTTCCCTGGCTTTTCCTTTGGGAGTCCTGGGAATGGTGGCTTGTAGATCAATGAGAATAGGGGGAATTTCACTGACCCCTTTCTTTAGGGTATCTTGCCAAAGAAAACTTCAGCTTTCTGCTAGGTTTGGTTTCCTGATCCCTGCTTCGCTGGGGGAGAGGGGCATGTGTATGTGAATGAGGAAGGATGAGAAGCTTTCTCCAAAACAAATCTTCAGAGAATCAATGGCTTCTTATTACTCTGCTGAGAGTAACAAACAAAAATTATTCTGTTTAGTGCATGTGATAAAACTCTCAACAACTGGAATGGAAAAGGCAGCCCAAGAAGCATCCTGCTTCATCCTGCAAAGGGCTGCAATGTTATCACAGCCCTGCTAGGTTAAAGTGGCTAGTGGGGCAAAGTGTGCAACCAAAGCTTTGTCTATCATTAGCCTAGCAAGGGGTTAGGAGCATTTTGATACACCTATGTGATGTCTGTGAGTGAAATACCAGCTTTATTCAACTCAGCAGCAAAATCCCATGGGCTTTTTAGTACAACACAGTGTTGTAAAATGGAGAATAATTTAAGTAATAGAGTGATATTCATCTTGACTGTTGCTCACCATATTTACTGTGCCATCACTTAATTAAAATGAATAAGACATATAAAGGCATAAATATTGTCCTGACATATTTTAATGTTTAATGAAGAAAAAGCTTTTCCAAAGAGTATACCATGTCTGCCTTATCCTGCTGCTTGGCCAGGCATCAGAGGATGGAAATTACTTAAGTCCCATCTGTGTTCCAGGATGTCTCTTCTTGGGAAGACATAGGTGTAGTTATTACACTTGTAAAATGACTTTAAAACAATAAACAGTAGAAAGAAAATACTCTTCGGGGCTTATTTTTATACAATGTCTTCTGTGAACAAGGTTTCTGCAAATCATTAATAATGACACTTTTTTTTGCTTACAGAACATCAGATTTCAATCTCATTTAGGCTGATGAAAATCCAGACTAACATCTTTAAACTCTGAAGAGTAAAGGCAAATGAAGTCAGAATTTGACCCACTAAGCCTTGGTCCACCCCTTTTGTATCTTAATAATTAGTATGCACTGGCTGACAGCAAAGTCTTCTTTGTTTCCTACATTGTGTAAATGGCACTGAAAATTCAGCTCTTCATTGTGAAAACATGATTCATTTTCTTTTTTTTAGGTCTAGATAGTTCCATATTAACTTTTAAAGACAGTAGTCCTGATCCTTCCTCCATTCAAATTAATGAGAAAACTCACGGAATTTTTTTGAAGGACAAACCTTTAATAGGGCAAAAAATTAACTGCTATAAATCCCATGTGCCTCATACAAGTTATCTCTATTTTGCTTCTTGTAAATTGTCATGAAAAATGTGATTCAGGGCTTGTGGGTATAACAGCATGATAACCTGAATTCTTGCATATGTAGGAAACTTTTTCTGCTATTCATATAAAAATAAATAGATGGGTAAGCGCTCAATCTTTTCCAAGAAGTAGCTGCTAAAGACTGAAGTTCCCTAAGCAAATTTTCTAGAAAATGAAAATATTTATCAATAAAATAACCTTCATGTAAAGCTAAGTTTTCCTTAATAAGTATGCACCAATTTAACTGTGATTAGAGCTGATTAAGATTTCATTACTGTGTCTCTCCTTATATTGTTCATAATCCAACAGATCTTGTTCTTTCCATTCAGAGCAAGGAAAAAAAAGATACAAATACCAAGCTTATATTCACTGTTTTGCAAGAATTCACATACAGTTTGTTAATAAATAATGGGCAAATAGGTTATACACTCTTCTGCCTGCTATTAAGTTAGATACTGCAGTAGTCCTGCTTTGTTCTTTAAATTGTAATGTTCCTTGTATGACTATATTGGTTTTAGAGCTATATAAATTATTTAAATAACAGTCAGTTTGTAGAGTTGAACAAAATTGTTACTGTTTTCTTTAAAAAGATCACAGCTTCCCAGAACACCATGGTCTGGTTGCCCAGGAAAGACCTCTGTGGTGTCACAGCCCTCAGAATCTCTGCGGCCCCATCAGTCCTGCCACTGAGCCTTCCTGGACACAGCCCTGCCCAGATCCACTGGATCTGATGTTCCCATGCCAGCTGTCTTTGGAGAGCATTTGACCTCCAAAACTTTGTTTGTGCCATAACCACGCTGCTCAGTCAGGAGGGTCAGGGCAGGATTCAGGGAATCCACAGTTCTGTTTGTTTATGTAAACTATCAAATGCAAGAATGAGCTTTTATCAACATGAGACCCAGCCTCCCTCCAGTGTGATGGCTCTGATTCCCATATGCCCTGCAACATCCCCAGCTCTCCAGGCACAAAGCTCCTGGTTCCCTGCATGTCTTCTGGACCTCCATTAGGTTTGGAGCTGTCACCATGTCCCAGCCTTCCTTTGTTTGCTCTGTGGGCTGTGAAAGGAACCTGTCTGCATCTCTTGCTGTGCTGCAGGTTGGCCAGCTCAGCCAGCCACAGGAGTCCTGTGCTCCCACTGAGCAGGCAGAACCTGCAGAGTGCCTGCGGTGTCACAAACACGCTGCTGTCATTTCACCATGTCATGTGAACATACTGCACTGCACATACTCTGCAGAGCTGCTCTACTCAATGAGGAACCCAGCACATCACCTGCCAGCTTTTTCCTTCCCTCATTATGGCTGCTTTTTTGTGGATGGAGGGGGTTTCTTGGTGTTGATTGCCAAATCACAGCAGAAAGCTGTGACTTGTTATAGCAGCCCTTTGGAGGCAAAGGGAGTGTGAGGTTCCAGCACCTGGTTGGTGTACTGGATCATACCTGCAAATGCCTCGCCTATTCTGGATGCTTCAGGCCACTGTGCACTGTCCTGGCTTTGGAAACACATGGATAAAGACAGTGGGAGTCTCTAAATAAAAAATATAAATATTTTCAAGCCACTTTAAGTCTGGAAGCCTGTGTTTTCTAGCTGGCCTGCTGGCTAGCTGGCAGATGAGCAGAACATGCTGCTTCTCTCTTTGTCCTGGTGTGTGGCCCCTGAGCCTTATCTCTTCTCTAGGGAGCAGCAGGGACCCCAGTCAGCCTCAGGTGGGAGCAGCAGAGCAATGGCACAGGGACATCTCTACCCTCGACTGCCTCCTGCCCCCTCTGGACCTGGCTTCTAGCGAAGCCCCTGCCCTGGGAGCATCCCTCGACACAGGTATTGCTGCACACCATGGGCTGCTCTGGTGGCACACAGGAGCTCCTAGCTGGAGCCACACTCCTAAATAAATAACATTCAGTAGTTGCTGTTGCAATAGCATGGCTGGAAAGCTATACCAGAGCCTTCTGCAGACGTCAGCTCCAGGAGGTAATAAAAATGACTTATTTCAAAACATGAAAATGTGACCATGAAAACCAAGAGTTTTTCAAAGGCTCATCTGAGCTGCAGAGCTGTTAAAGCCCTCGGGGACTGTTGAGGATTCCCAAGGACATCCTGAATGCACGTAATTTTCTCTGAATTTTTTTAGCATAATGAGTTAAAAATAAGCACCCTGAGATAAGGACTTAGGGTAACGAGGAACTCTGCAGCAGGCACCATGGAATTCTATGACCATATTGCATGTCTCACAATAATCATCTTGGATTTTTCCTGATTTTTAAAAGCCCCATTGCTAGTATCACATTGGTTATACAGCATTCTTTATTTCCAGTTTTAAAGTTCCTCAAGGTGCTAGAACCTATTTTGAAACTGTGAAACCAGCTCAAAAACTGGAAGGCAAACACTAAATGATTTTATAAAAAATTTCACAGCTTTAAGCCAAATATCATATCATATTTTTAAATGTCTGAGTCATTTGGAAAGCTCGGGGCTGTCTGTATTAATTATGGCCCCAGAAGATCTATCCCAACAGTCAGAAAGCAACTCCATTTGTAGTCAAGGATTGCAAACACAATCTTCCTGGAACTGAAAGTTGTACATTGTGCAATTTTTATAGCTTGCATAGCTTTTCTATTTTTAGTTGTTTCAAACCTGCAATACATCATATAATCCTCCTTAAATTGTCATTCATAATGCTAATTGACATTAACTTGGCATAAGTTATTTGCTTTCTTAAATTTATATAGTTACTGTTTTATCTAACAATGTTACACAAACAAAACTTTGTTCTTCTCTGATTTAAAGTTGATGTGAGTACGAACTGGTAACGATGTGTTTCCAGTTATGGACTTCAAAACAATTAACAAAAAAAAAAATTACGCCCCCCGTGTATTTTCTTTCTTTCTCTTAAAAATATGCATGTGTTACGAAGTCCCATAACTGTTCCATTATTTCAGCAAACCATTTATTTAGTATTTTCCTTTATAGATATTTGGAAAAGTTTCTCTGAGGCTTGAGCAAGACTAATATAATTGCAGTTCTCAGCTTTTCTGAATATACAATAAGAAGAAGAATTTTTGGGTTTTATTTCCTTTATAGAAATGTATCATCAAGGTATATGAGATCAGTCAGTAACAAGTATTTACACAGAACGCCACAGCTTTGTTTTTGCTTACTTGAATGGTAATGTCATGTATTTGGCTACCTGCAGCAATGCTTTGTGAGACCCTGTGTCACACACTGGCTGAGCAGGGGACCAGGGACTTGCCACACCAGTCCACGACTTTTGTACCATAATTCTAGGTATTGGGTTCTGCCAATATTTTTATTTTCTAGGCTTTCCTATCACTTAAATTGTAATCCTTTGACATGTATGCTTATTTCAACAAGCCTGAGGTTTGCCGAATCCTTGATGTTTGCTGCTTCCCCAGGCTATGGCTGGGGAATTCTAGTGCCTGGAAATCTGGCGCTGCAGCCAAGTCATCCCACAACACTGGGATGTGCTGCTGAGCACTTTTCCATGCAGGCTTTTGGTTTTTCTTGATGGCAAAAAGAAATAACAGTACCAGTAAGTGCAATCAGAATTAAGGGATTTTTTGCAAGCATGAGAGCTACCTTAGGTTGAGCCCATGGCCATCTGCCAGCTGTGCAGAGTTTCTCTGAGTTCTCTGGCCATTTCATAGCAGGGTGGCTTTGCAGGCCTAGAATTGACTGACAAACTGCTGGCTGATTTTTTAATTTTTTGGTTTTAAATTTATGCTGGTTTTTTTTTTTTTTTGCACTCAGTGGTGTTGTGCAGGATGAATTGAAAAGATTTAGTAGGATACCAGGTTTTTTAATTTACTTTGATTAAATGAGTTACACAATTTAATATGGAGGCATAGGGTGTATGTATTCCTCAAATTCCATTTCCTTTAGCAGAGTCTTTCAGGTTTAAAGGTATAAAATATTCTTGATTACTAAAAGTAAGGCAATATTCATTCAACATGAGGACTTTGTTCTGACTTTTCTGAAAGCCTTGGGAAATATTTTCAGTGTATATACAGTGGAGGCTCTGCTGTTTAGTTTGAGCTTGCTTTTTTGGGACAGCTGTTCTTACCAGTTGGCTATTGGATGCTCTGGAGAGCTGTCCTTTAACTTTCATCCGGGCAGGTCTGAAAAAAACTCTCTTACCTCTGAAACTCATGCAGTCTGCATGTGGACAAATGCAGATAAGGAAAACCTCTTATCTGTGGTCCCTGCAGTGAGCACTACGAAGCAAGCAGTGGTACTGAAAGCTCACTTAGACACTTTCACTAGGCATAGAAACCTGAGTGAGGTTTATTCTCACTGGTAGTAAAACAGTGAATGAAATGTGAAATGAACACACGAGAATACTCTCTTACATCTTGTTTCTTAAGATAACTAAGAATAGCACCTTTAATATGACAAGAGGTGGATTTTCTTCCTCAAAGGAGGAAAACTGGCTAATCTTCCTTTTCCCAATCACAGCTTGGTGCCAGCAGAGCCAAGACAGAGCTGCCAGCAGCAACTGTACCAGCTCCTTGCCAAGGCACTGGGTCCACCACACACGAGAAGCAGCCCAAAGTAAATTCTCAGTCACCTAAACTTCCTTGAAGGCAGATGAAAAATATTTAAGGAAACAAATATGAAATGCTGAGACATTGCATAACTGCTGGGTCAGACAGCTTTTCACTAAGTAAAGAAAAACAGTGATGTACTTACATGCTGCATTCTTACCTGATCTACCAGTTATATGCCATCTGTATATGCCACCTCTCTTTTGTTTTTTTGGATGGTGACCAAAATTTTGACATTATTTTGAAATGTCAAATCACTCTTTTAAATTTGTATTCCAAGATCCAGTGATGCCTTAATATTTAGAGATACCCACCAGTTCTCTGTTATACAGTTCTTCATATGAAATAGGAACTTGAAAAAGTTATTATTAAATTTCTTCATAGTTTTCATTAATAAAAATTAGTCTCTAGTTTCTCTAACTAAATGAAATCTAATGTAGATCCATTTTTTATTGCTCTTTCCTAAATTAGTTGTTTTGTATAATTACAGCCAAAGTCCCTCACCCTTTCTCCCTAAAAAAGAGTTTAGCATGAGAGATTGTGGCTGGAGAGTGAAATGAACTCATTTCCTAGTTAGGGAGCTCAGTAAGGGTCACCTTTTGACTGTTTTCAGTGCTTGTTAGAAATAGTGGGTTCTCTGCCCCCCTCAGGCAGAAGTGTGCCTGCAGCAGAGGTCTGATGCCTTGTAGAAAATCCATCCCAACAGCACAAGTCACTTGAGTTTGTGACTTCATTAATACGAAGTTGGCAGGGCTGGTTATAGCAGGGGCTGTGAGGGGTGGACACAGTCCCATAGCCTCTGCCATGTCCTAACATTTGCCACCGAGTGTGGCACTGTGTCAGATGCTGATAACGAGGTGCCAAATACCTGCTATTGCCTCCCCACCCCTCAGAAAAATCGGCCTTTGTGATGATGCATTTCTGGATCCAGCCCCAGTTTATCAGCCAGTTCACTGATGTGCCCAAATTGAGGGCACAATCTCTTTAGAGAGATTGGGGCTGACTCAAAGGGGCAAAACTGAGACCTCCCAGGGTCAGAATCCTCAGTGGCATCCTCCAGCCATGTCCTCTAACAGGGAGACTGGAACAACACCATCATCTACCCAGAACCTTTTACCATGGGAAGAAAATCAGAGGATGCTTTCCCTGATAAAGAGGAGTCATGGTGGGTTTTAGCAGTGGTCCCTGGAGCTGCATTCCTGAGGAGGAGGACAGGCCTGAAGTCCTAACATAGCCTCAGAGAGCTCAGACTCCATTTCAAAGACACTACAGATTATGGAGGAAACCGAAGCTTCTATCTAAGTGACACAAGTGAAATACTTAAAGCTGAGCAGTGTGAATTTATACCAGTGCAGACAATTTTAGCTTCACGTAGGCTTGTAAAACACCCACTCCATTTGTTGGAGTTCTTTTTAATATCTTTCCGTGGCTCTAAACTGAAATTACTTTCTAAGAAAAGCAGCTGAGGATGTTTTACTCTATCCTAGTGGAAAATAAAGAAAATTCTACCCTTTTGTAAAAGTTAGAAAGGTAGGGTGCTTGGCCAGTTGCATCAAGGCAAACACAATTCACTTAGGTTTTATCTCTGCTGAAACTGTATTTTAAGACATCACAGGCATTAAAGAATCTGGCAGCAGGTAATTTTAGTAATGCTAATGCAAGACCAAGCCCATGCAGAGATATTAATTTGCTTCTTCTTTCTCCTCTCCTTCCTTAGTCAAAGTAACTATGCTGTATTTTCAGCTTAGCCTGAATTTTTGCTCTGAATTAAAAAGCCAGGTGAAGATTTAAGCAGATTAACATTGAAAGGCTGTTAAAATACCCCATCAGAACCAGCTCAACCTGTACATGCAGGATAACTCTTTAACTTCATTCTTTTTGAGTGAAGAAATTGTTGTCTAGGGATTTTGAAACCATGACATTAGAAGAGGCATGCCAATACAGTTTCTAGAAATGAAAGCTATCAGAGTGGCTGAGGCCATTCTCAATGCCCAGGTGAGGTATCTGCAGGTTTTTGTGCAGCTCCCTGTCAGCATGAGGCATTGGTATTATTTAAATCAGTCAGGCTGACATTTACTTCTTTACTTTCTTTGCCACAAGTTCTGAAGTCAGTGGAAAGCCTGCAGGATTACTGGGAAATAATGACAGTCACTGGGCTGGCACTGCCAGGAATGAAGTAAGACTCTCCTTTCCTTTTACCTCTTTGCAAACAGTAATGACAAATGAGAGCCAGGGCTTTGAATAATGCAGGGGCCATTCTGAAGCCTCTCTGAGCTAGTCCCTTATCAGTGACATGAAGCAGAAGAGCTCAAAGTTTGTGCCACCAAGCCCAGCAAAAGCCAGGATAAGCCTGGTGTGAAGTGGGGATGCTGTGCAACCTCTCTCTCTGCTTCGACTTCTCCGTCTCTTCCCAACTCCTGCTAAACCACTCTACCTCCAAAATATCCCTCAGTAGCAATTTAAAAATATGGCTCTAGAAAAAGTAATCGAGTTCTGCATGCCTTGACCTGACTTGAAAAATCCAGATTTTTTTCTGTTTTCCCACCACCCACTGCTTATTTTCTCTCTCCAGACTGTGTATTTATGGTGAGTTGCACTTTCCCTTTGCACGGCTGATTAGTTTTCCATTTCCTCTGTTTGTAAAGGCTGTGGAAAGGAAAGGTTGTAAATTAAACAGTGACAGGGCATGAGCCCAGTCAGACAGATACTGGAAGGTGAATGTCTGGACTCATGCTAAACTCCTGGAGTGGTCCTTGGCACACTTCTGGCCAGGCCACTTAACACCCTCCTGATCCATCTGAGAGCATGTTTCAGGAGTCAGCATGGGCTAGGAGCAATTCCCAGTGGGCAGTGTGGATACAGCCAACATGTTATGGATGCTAAGAGGCCTTAAGAGCCTGAAGTATTTTCCAGGACAGCTGGCCTCACAGTCGGAGAGGAGTCCTGGACGTGGTTAATCTCCAGTGTACATGTAGCCAGAGAATTCCTGGTTTGGTTTTTTTTTTTTTCCCCAGTGGGAAAAATATTATTGTAAAACCACCAAAATTGATAGTGAAATTCAAGGACAGGTTTGGTATCAGAGACTATTTTTAAATCCTTATTTTGAAACCAATTAAACTTCACAGAGGAGGAGCCTTTTCGGAGGTGGAAGGCAGCCCAGTCTAATGGAGGGGGTTAAATTCACATCTCACCAGATGACAAGGCATTCATGTGCAAGCTGGTACTCTGTGTCTATCAACAACTGAAACTTCCTACAAAGGAGTCACTGACAGAGATTTGGAACTTGCTCCCTGCTTTGGTTGACAGTTGAAATTTGAGATGCTGCAGATGTTTTTTTTTTACACTGTTGTCTCTTGGAGACTATATTTGTAGAAGGTCCAGGTCCTCTGCCTAATTTTTTTCCCTTTGCTGTAAAATCTTTAAGAGTATCTACATTGTGATTATTTTTTTAAACAACAGAAAGATAAATTAGTAAAATGTAGCTATTATTTACTAGTTTCAGAAAAATCAGAGCTGTGCAAATTACAGCTACTGAGAAGAACGCAGATTTAAGATCCACATCAGGTCAGAAAGAGACAGCAAAAGTTTACCTCTACTGAAAGCTTTGAGTTTGCTTTTGGGACATTAATATTTTTGTCTCATCTAATACTTGTTAAAAATACAAGTTAATTTTGAAGTAAAAAGTAATTTTAAAGTGAAAAGTTGAAACTTATTTTGCAGAAAGCTAAGGGCTTCCTCATTTCCTAATTGTATTTGCTATTTGCCCCCTGGTTCATTCCTAGGTTGAAGCAGGCTTGTAAGGCCCACAAAATGACTTTAGTTTCCATGCTGTGTTCCCTCAGTGATATACCACTTTTAGGTATTTTGGTTGGTCATAGCAAGGATAGGAACAAGGCAAGACCTGTGATAATTTTCAACCTGCTGCTGTGTGCTGCTGCTTTCAGCAGTTTTCTACTGTCCTGGAAGGAGACAGTGCATTGTTACAGGAGCAGTGGTCTTTAGAAACTACTTACTAGAGATACTAGAGTGTATTTCACCTTGTGGGTTATCAGCTTGGTTCTCTGCTGCCAGCAGAAAGAAATAACCAGTGCTTACCTAACACCAGAGATTTCCCAGCTGCAGGAGTGAAAAATCTTTGGTAGGCCAGCTAATCTGCATCACCTCTCTTACCATTTTCCAGGCACGTTCTGGCTGTCAGGTGATAAAACAAATGTTTAGTAGGTTTGGACTGGAACTAATGGTGACATTGCTAGCATTGTCTTCATGTGAAGTTCACAGTTTGATTTGAAATGGGTTAACTCAAAGGAGCAGAAAGCTGTAAAACAATATGTGAGAAATCATGATTGGGCACAGTGCTCAACCCAGCGCTCTGACAGTGGCTGTGTCTCAAGACAGGCTTCATCAGCTGGGTGCAAGGCCCCAGAAAGCAGCAGCATTACTTTGCTCCAAAGATCCATTTTCCTTCAAATCAGAGGTATTCCTGGGCACAGGACACCCCAGTGGTCTGGGAAGAGGGATGATTAGTCCATGGGCTAGAAAGGCTGTGCTGCCAGCACTGCTGCCACCTTCCTTGCTCCTGGCTAGTCCCTTTCAGCCACATGGCCACTCCAGAGAATAAATGTCTCAGCCCTCATCAGACCTAGTGGCATGTTTGTCTAGTGGTGTCAGCTACTTGAACTGTCTCCTCTGTGACTCCTGTTTGTACTTTCTGGCAGCTGGGAAGCACAGTAATCAAAACATGGGTAGAGTGATACATAAAAGTTTATTTTTTTGACTCAGTGATGATCTAATAGCTTATCATTCCTCATGCCTCATGCATCCAAGATGTTTTTCCAGATGAAGCCTGGGAAACATGAATCTTTGTGAAACAAGTCTATGTTACTCCTTAGCTGGTCAGCATGCATTACTCACATGAAAGTATTCTGGATGAAACCACAAGTTTTCCTGAAAATGACAAAATTAATGGAATGATACCAGCATAAACTCTGCTCTTTGTAAAGCTGTGCCATAACGTAGCTAGAGAAGAGTTTACCTTGGAATTAAGAAAATGGAGTTAAAGTGGTATAAATCTGCCTTAGTGATGAGTGGGTTTCCTCTTTTAATTTTGTGAAATCCTTTTCTGCTTTCACACAGATTATACTTATTCAGAAAGACACCTGGATATGGAATTTTCAGAAATCTATTTATTTTCTTCCTGAGAGTACATTTATGCTTATTCCTGTCTTTTTTTTTTTTTTCAAACAAAGGAACTATTGTCGATATAGTCCTTGCTGAACATAGTCCATGTGTTACTATGCCCCACTATTAAAAGTATCAATTTTAGAAGCTAAAAAGTGAGTCTTTGATAAAGCAAAAAGGCTTTGCTGATTCTCATGCTGTACCTCAGCAAGTGTGTCTGCTGTAACTTTGCTACTTTTCCGCAAACAGCAAACCCCACTGTGGCAGCAGTGTCAACAGGATGAATCAGATATTTCTTTGTCAGTGCAGGAAGCTCGGCACTGAGGTGCTGGGATGCTGCTCCTCCTCTTAAAACCTGTAGGACAAACACGTTTCCAGGGCAGCAAGCAGACCAGGTGAAAGGATGAACAGAGGTGTTACACAGCTAGACAAAAGCACGTTGGCAAAGTATAACACTGTCAGAAGGAACAAAGACCTTTTCTTGTTTGCCCAAATCAAGTCATGATGCATATGAGGACAAGAGACAGGGGGAGGGTTAGACAGAACTTTAGGCATGAAAATTTAGAAATTCAGGAAACTCCAGGACTGCTAAGGGCAGATATTTGTTCCGTTCTTCATTGTATTAGTCATTTGGTTTATCACCCTCCTCTGACCATCATGACTGAAACAAACACAGGAGTCATCTGCAAAAGCAAAACCAAGAATGAGGTCTGCATTCCCTTTGCCTGGTTTGTTCACAGTCCAGAGTCTGACACAATCCAGAGTCAGACACAGAGTCTGTCAAATCCAGAGTCTGCTTCATGCAGCATCTGAGTCCAACAACACAGCATTGCTCTTTCAGTGCAGCCACAGGTCCTACCTGGTCCTATCACAACCTCTCAGAAATGTGAGTCCTTTCTTTTTCTTCAAGTCAGACAAAATAATAATGATGAACATCTGCAGAGTCCAGGAAAATGACCTGGAATAACCAGTATGAAAACCAATAATTTTAATCAGCCTCCGAGGTTGTATCCCTGCATGATTGTCCTGTGAAAGTCACACCACTGAAGCCATGTAAACTTGGCTATCCAGATCTCTTGGAGCTAAAGCCATCCATTCCCATCTGAGGTGGTCCATGCTGAGGACTTCTAAGCCAACAAGGTCAATTTGATGCCTCCGTCCTCCTCTCCTGACATTTGAGAAGGTGTCTTCTTTCTTTTTCTTTCTCTTTTCTTTCTCTTTTCTTTCTCTTTTCTTTCTCTCTTCTCTTCTCTTCTCTTCTCTTCTCTTCTCTTCTCTTCTCTTCTCTTCTCTTCTCTTCTCTTCTCTTCTCTTCTCTTCTCTTCTCTTCTCTTCTCTTCTCTTCTCTTCTCTTCTCTTCTCCTCGGTACCTACTACTTTGAGACTGCAACTATTTAAAATTGTTTCTAGCTCTCCTGATCATGTGTTTCAGATCTGGTGAAGGTTTTATATTATTTGGTCTCCAGTTTGAGTATATTAAGTTATTTTTTTACTCCTAGTGCTACATATTGATTGGTAATCACTGGACAGAGATTTGGCTTGCTCAATCCTTGAGTTCTCCACAATCAGCTCTGCGTACCGGGAACTTCTGCACATCACTTCACCCCACTCCAAATTCCTGCAGAGCAGAGCCCCTGAAAGATACAGTCCCACAGCAGAGAAACAAATTCCAGTTTTGGTTCACTAACCCAATTGCACTATCCCCACAGTACTTTGTTAGCCTGTCAGAAACCCAGCACTTTCATGTCATATCCTAATCAGTTAGATCTGCAACTGAGATCCAGACTACAATTCTATTGCCAATGGCAACAACCACATCATGGCCTTAAATCAGCTTTTTTTGTGTGTATGTCTGTATTATAACATTATTATTATTATTATTTTAAGGGAAAGTGCTATGGAGCCAAAATCATCATGTCCAATTAGCAAGAGGGACTGCACATTAAGTTCAAAGAACCCCTTGGCTGATTCTAACAGCGCTAGTAACCAAGCCTAATCTAACCTGCCATTTCAAGAGCTTTAGGGAGAACAAATTGCCATCAGCGGGGGAAAGACTTGGAATAGCATGCAGTCTGTCCTCTCCTGACATCCTACTCAGCAAATTCCTCATAGATTTCCTCCTGATGTCAGTAAAACTAACATAAAGGTTATTTCATAAAATCTTGTGTGGATTCTAACTTGTGAAAATTGAAAGATCCATGCCCAGAACAACAATACAGGCTCAAGTAAATAATCATAGCATTTGTCCTTTGTGCATAAAGCTTAACAAATGACTGAACCAGAGGAGGGGCTGACGAATTCCCATGCTGAGTACCAATGCTGTGAGCACACATTGAAATGAGTAGCCAATAAATATCAAAATCAAGGTGACTGATCACATAAAGTCCTCTTGTTTGACTAGAAACTGTTGGGAAAGGTTTCCAGTTTAATATGCAAGATGATAAGGGACAGAAAAAAAAGTAGAGTTAAATGCTAAAGTTGTTATAAATCATATGAGCTATTTCTTCTGGGAACACAATCCCTTCAGCAGATCAGGAATGCTGTAAGATATGGAGATGTGATCAGGACTGACAGCAGGAGGTCATTTGTTACGAGTGTTAGATTGGCAGTGTCCCCAGAATTAGTTTTGGAACCCTGATGAAACAACAGATAAGCAGAGTTTTGGGATTTGGATATTTGCATACTGAAATAATGTCATGCAACTGCTCAGAAACTTTTCCTCTTTATTGTGATGCCATCAGAAATGCAGACGGATACCCAAATTGATAACACTGAGCACTCCTTTCCAGCACACAGTATTTCAGCCAAGATCACTGCTATGTTCTGGCTACTTCACGCTGCTCTAATTAAAACTCACTCATCCTTACAGCTGCTTTATATTCCTAGAGCACTGAGCAACAGCTGGATCACACAGTTGATTTTGGCCCTTAAACTCCTTGGAAATCACTGTGTGAATATCAAAACCTTGGCCCTTTCTGTCACCATTTAAGCCTCTGTCACCTGCAGCTCTGGCTTCAGCACATGACACCTTTGCATTTGGATAAGGTGTTGAAAAAGTACCAGCATCATAAGGGAAGACAGAGTAAGTGTTAGCATGACTCTGATTTTGCCAGGCTTTCACACAAAGAAGGGCTGTTAGGGGCAGTGTCCCCAGGAGTGGAAGACTGTCTGCCACACTTACTGTCAGGTAAGGCTTGCTGCAAAATAAATCTAAAATCTTAAAAGAAATTTTGAAAGAGGACAAGTTTGATCTCCTTTAACAGCACTCATATTTTAATTAGCCAGATGATACAAAACACCAGGTCAGTTGATTAAGCTGCTCTGTTGCTGTTTTAATGAATTTTGAAAAAACATAACTTTGCATCTGTCCTTTGCGGGCCTGTACTGATTTACATTGAGCATACACACGCTTGAAATATGCATTCCTAATCTCTCTGTTAACAGTTTGATAAGCCTATAGTCAACTGCTTAGTTTTTACATGGCTTCATGAGTTGTTATCCCAGCTCCCACAAGGAGAGATGGATCAAAGTGGCTGTCTTGAGTTATGATGTGACTGTGTGACACACTACCTTTCGTGAAGTCTAACACATTCAGCAAAGTGCATCTGGCTCATTATGCAATGTTTCAGGTTGATGGTGTGTCTCAACTAGTCATAAGTTAAATTTACCATTAATTGTGCACCTTCAGGTCTATAAGTTGGGTCATCTTACTACAGAGAAATCCCTAACATGGCATGTTACTAAGCAGAATATACTGTAATATAATCATCTGTTTTCCACTGAAAAATATATACAAGACAGTCTTCAAATATTTGTTCTTAAAACATGTAAGATGTCCTAGAGCCATGAAGCCATTCACTGTAAGCCATAAAAAATAGTTTTGGTTTAGAGATGAAAGTGGCTGGAGGCTGTGACCCAAAGGGACTCAGAAGGAAACGCTTACAAAATACAGACAGATTGAATCCCAAGTGCTCTCTCCTGAGAGGAAGCGTGGTTGGAAAGTTTCAAACCCATTACAGTTAAACAAAATGAAAAGCCCTATCTGAGAGGAAACATAGTACTATGTTTATTTTTCCATTATAAATCTGAAACCTAAAAGATTTCCTGAGGTTCTCAGGTATTGTTCATGCTTATAATGGAGATCTGTTTTTAGAAAGTGTAATTCATGTATTTAATCCAAACTGTTTGATGAAAAACACACTGCATAAGCATTCAGGAAACTAAAGGCCATTGTATACCTGTATCACATATTGTTTGGATAAGAGCAGACCTACAATGCAAGGAATCTCTTTGTGAAACTCTCTCACTCCAAAATACGGGGTCTAATTCTCTCCCTATTTACACTGCTGGATGAATTCCACTGAATTAATGAAGACCTGATTAACCAGTCATAATAAAAAGACAATCTTCATGCTGGGTGTGAAACTACAAAAGTGCAAGACTAATTGTGAGCAAGAGATTTATAATGCTAGCCTGAGTTAAGTATGTAGGTAAGCCATTGCAGACCCAGTGTAATTCAGCAAAGCTGATTACTCACTGTGTTTTAGGTTTTGCTCCATCACGAGTGGACCGTTTCTCTGAACTCCTTATCAGAAGAGTGTGTGATGTTATTGATGTTGAGAAGCATCTGTTTGACTAATGAATAAACTGAAGAGATTAAATCCAGAGATTAATTTAAATGAGAGGAAATACTTGGAAGCAGCAGAATATTTTTCATTAGATTTATTGCTGTAAAATTTTAGCAAAACAGGAGGTCAAGTTACAGAGCTAAGGAACATTTACTGTTGTTGTCTAAGACTCAGTGTAGTTGCTTAAGAGGACAGAAATGTAAGCTTTGAATAACCATGACCTGACATTTTGGAGAAACCCTGAATTTTCTGGATTCAAGAGTGTGTTAATCTTGCCCATTTACCTGTTAGTGATTTCAAACCCTTTGTGCTCATTTTTCAAACTTCTTTTCAACTTTCTTCAATGGCACTTACCATCTAATAATCTTGTGCAGTATTTGCCACGATTTACTCTGCATTCCCCCTATTTTTCTTGGTTATCTGCAATAAAATCATTGCTTAATTCAGGGAAACTGCAGACTGGCATTTGTAATGCATTGGCACTCCACCTTCGTTGAGATTTATACTCCAGGAATATGCTTTTTGAAAATTTAATTGCTGGTTCTCAAGTAAGCCACATGTTAAAATGAAATCTATTTGACAACCTGCTTTGTTTTGTAGTATTGAATTGTGAATGATCAAAATGTCAGCTGAAGAAAAGGAAACACTGGAACATGTTATTTATCATTTTCCCGCATCACTTTTAAGTTGCATATGTTTAATCAGCATTTGTCTTGCTGAAAAAGATGGCTAACCTTACCTTAGGACTTTTTTTCCTACCACACACAGAGTTGTTGAAATGGTTGAGCTTTCTACCACAGTCTCTTGAGCATGACAGTATTTTTCAGTTTGTAGAAGATTGTTGTTTTTACTAAAGGCAGTATTTCCACTGTGGCTTCTTTTTTTTTTTTTTTTTTTGGTAAGTAATTTTGTTTATAAATGCATCTTTATGTTTGTTTCTTTCTAGGCAGGGATGAGATCCCGAAACCAAGGTGGAGAAAGCTCGTCTAACGGGCACTTCTCCAGTTCCAAGCCTGTCATCAGCCATGCAGAAAATGAAAAACTTCAGGAGGATGCCAAGAAAAAGAACAAACCTCATCGGAAGGAAGATGAGGTCATGGTTTCAACAACTGTCAAACGGCACTCAAAATCACCTGGTCCTAGTGAGCGAAAGAACAAGAAGTCCATAGAGCTTTCTAAAGAAGACTTGATCAAACTACTCAGTATAATGGAAGGAGAATTGCAGGTAAATTAAACACCTCCTAAACCATATTTTCTATGTACCTATCTATTTTTAGGTTGTCCAAAGAGCACAGGGCTCAACTAACAGAGACATGCATATTTAAGGCAAAGGACCACAGGGAGAGAGCAGTGGTAGTTGGTGTTTAACAGTCATAGTTTTAAGTACTGCTTTATTTACCACTGCAGCTACCAAAGCAAAACAAATTATAAACACCTCCCAAAGAAACACCTGACAAACAAATGGGGATCTGCAGGTGAGGCTGAAAACAACCACAGGGGAATCAGTGGTGAGTGTGGGACGAAGGGAGGAGGGAAGACAAGTAAATATAGGGAATGTAATTACAGTCGTTACTGAAAATATTCAAGAGGCAAGTCTGCAAGTCAGGAATAATGAAAATGGACCTAAGATGTCTCCTGGAACTTCTGCATATTTAGATGTTACTGATGGCTCAGCCAAAGCTCTGCCTGTCCTGCCTGATTTTTGGAGTCCAGTGCTCTGTACATTCCTTAACTTTCAAAGATCCATTAGTTTGATTTCCTGGAGCAGTGCTTGCTTGAAAGCTTTCTCAGTTATCCCAGTTTGCATGTTAATTCAGCCCAGTAGTAAGTCCTTGATGGCAGTCAGCCTGATTTGCACTTAGCTTGTCCCCGAATGTCCGTCCAGTTTTGAGATTCCCTTTACTGCTGATAAATCATTGAACTCTCAGTAGTGTCAGCCTTCAGAGAACTTCAAAGTAAGAAGTTGAAACATATTTCAAAAAGTCAATATGAAGACTTTTGGCTTTTCAAAACATCCCCTTTTGCAGCAAGACTGCTTGTCAAATTCATTCATTCTTTTGGTTGTACTTCAGTCATCTTTTCCACTGAACCTACGGACAAGCAGAAAAAAGCCACCTGACCTGTCTGAAAACATTTTGTCTTAATCCCTTTATTCTAATTAACCATTACAATTTAGCTTTTCATGTAAGGCTTTGCTTTTCCCCTGAAACCAACATTCATAACCTTAGTACTTTAATGTTGAATTTGTTACCATCTTTTCTGATTACAAGAAGCAATTGTTCTGTTAATTTCTTTGGTGCATGAGCACCAGTACCACAACTCTGAGGTTCTATCTCACTAAGTATCATTCAGTATCACTTTTTCTGCACATAATTCACCTCTAGTTTGTCAGAAACTACTCTCAAGTTACAAGAAGTATACATTCAAAAGAAATAATTTTGTCAAAGACAGAGAATGGTCATTTTCCAATGAAAATCTGCAGAAAGAAAAGGAAGAAAATGTGTTGAATGCAATTTTTCAAAGGAAAAAATAAAGTATCACTAGAGAAAAGAAACAATTTTTATAGTGCTTCATTTTACTTTCTTCAAAAACTTGCATATATAATTCCCTTAGAGATTGAGCTAGCATGCAGCTTGTGTGGTAAACAGAGCCAAACCTCAATAGAAATGTATCATGCTTTTGTTGTTCAGAAAGATTTACCCTGAAGTCACCTTTGTGGTCTGGAAAGGGGAGGTGAAGAAAGTCACTAATGTTTCCTGTGTGGCAATAAATGCAGTCTTTTTTGTTTGAGTAATTCTCCTGTTCTTCACCATACTTTGTGGGGTAGTTTCACAACATTTGAAGAACTGCCCATGTTCTCATTATCCCTCTGGGGATGACGGGGACGCCTTCTGGACAATACTTTTAGGGTTTTTCATACAGGCAGACCCCAAAGAGATGTTAGGGACTGCTAAATCTTCCTGGCATGACAGGAGGGCGTGGGGACAACCACACTGGTAGCAGTAGAATGCATCTGTTCTTCTGCTCTTTGCAGCCAGGCAGGGATGAGAGTCATTATTTTTAATCCATAGAGGCTTTTAATTCCATTTCAAACCCCCCCATTTTGGTTATTTCCCTGGTACCTGTGTTGCCCCATGTCTGAAGTGGGCAAGCTACAGCACGTTGGCTTGAGATGAGAGCCTGGCTTTAGCACTACAAATGAAGATGAGCCAAGGAAGACTCCAGCCAAAGTAAATACTCTGGTATTACCTCCTGGCTGTCACAGTGACCTAATGCACTGAGTCATTTCATGGCTTTTTATTTTCAGATCTCTTCAGACATCTCTGGTGGTTGGCTGGTGTTTTGTTGGACTGACAAATCACACTGTGGGTTTATTTTGAAGCCATTTCAATACTGGCAAAGCAAACATTATCTAGGCACATGTAAGAGGATTTTGTTTTGAGAATAACATCAGGCTGTACCTGTAGGGAGATCCATTGTTTTCTGAACAAAAAAATGGGATAAAATACCATGACTGTTTACTCAGTCATGAGCAGGGGGTATTTTATGCCTGTACCACCAAGGTGACACTGCCTTGCAACCCTCAAACAATGAGCTAAGCCATGGGAGGTAATCTGGTCATGACAACCATGGGGTCTCACAGGTAAATGGGTAATGTACTCATCTGCATCATGTGCTTATTTCACTATTCACATAATCTGATTACATAAACACACACCACATTGCTCTTGGTATCAATACTGAGCACTTACTTTACTACTTGATGCCCCAGCTCTTTGTTTTGAAGGCAAACCTGCCAGAAAACCATGAAGAGATACCCTGGCAATGATGTTTTTGTCATAATTTTAAACTTGATTATTTTTTTAAAAATTAGAATACCCTCAGGTAGCTTGCTTGTGCTTTAGCTTCTAGGAACAAGTCGGACTCAGCTCTGCCTGTCTTCATGTTTCCTGGCTGGACTCTGTGCATTTACTGAATACAGAGAAGGAAAGCTTTTCATAAACATCTGAAGTCACTGTAGCCTATGCCTTATTTTGTAAGAAAACAAAAGGGAAGAAAAAGTATACAGGACCTGTGGTGATGAGAATGTGTCCCAACATACACAGCAGGAGAGCTCTTAAGTACAGCCTCTCTGAAGGAGAGTGGGAAGCAAATGAACTGATGACAGGGATTTGTTTTAATGGCCTTATAGCTCAGTGGAGTGTATTTTCTCTTGTGAGATCTATCTGCTCATACAAAAAATGTAGTGATTACACGGTCTTTAAACTCATATTGAACATATAGTGGCAAAAAATCCACGAAGGATTGCTTTCTACACCTGGAAAAAAATTTGATTTTTAAATACTGCAAAGCTGATTTGAAAAGAAAACTTCAAATACCAGTAGAATAAATTAGACCATGAGAGCATGGCATTAATTTGCCTGGTTGTTACAGTGATTTCAGTCAAACCCACATGTGGCTATTATTAATTACAGAGCAAGACAGGCAGTGTGGATCTTTACAATGATGATATAATCCTATCTGTGGTTCGCAGATTTTTGTCCAATGGCCTGTGTATTTATCCTGGCAGGAATATGTTCCCTTTCTGTATGGTTTCTGAGCAGCAGCCATTAATCTTCAGCAATACCAACACTGATTTTCAACATTTCCTAATTGGGGGCCCAAAAGGAAATGAGGAGTAGTATTCCTACATGTTTACAACTCACTCTTTTATTGCATGTTTGGGAAAAAAACCCACAATAATAAAAGTATATTTATAAAGACATCATCCCACTACAAATCATTAGGGTTTTCAAGAAAAATAATTTCTTATCCAGATTCTGTGCCTGTTGCTGGAGGACATTTTAAGTTTGGGAGACAGTTTCCTATATTTCACACCAACTTCAAAAGGAGCAACTTTTCCACTCAAGGCCTGTTTTACTGTGTTTCTCCAGTGACAACGTGGGATTCATCCCCTGCAGCTCAGCCCCCCATTCCTGTCGAGGACCCTTGCATGCTTTGGGGCTGAAGGAAATGTTTCCTGAGAGCCTGGCACTGCTGAGGAGCAGAGCCCCTCAGAGCCATGGAGCCACGGGGTGTAAAGGAAATATGTTTAGGTGTCAGCTGTACATTTCCTCCGTTGCAGACCTGAGGTGCAGATGGACAATATGTGAAATGTGATGTCTTGGGGAACAGCATGTGTAATATACAAGTGATATATAAATTAATCACAAGACACAGTTTCTGACAAGTCCTCAGACCTCCAAATGGTCTAATGTAACAGCAGGTTTCATGGATATAGGTGATAAACTAGCCATTGCTTTTTAACAATTTAAAAAGGTATTTTAGTATTTTACTGTCTTTCTATCAGAAATATGCTTTGTAAATGCAAAGGAAAGGAAAATTCTTTAGTGTTTCCATCTTTCTCCTTTCTGCTTTCTTTCTCTTTTTTATGGATACATAGTATATAAAATATTTCATTCTATAATCACTCTGTTATGTTCTTTTTCCTAAGATCTAAATTTCCCTATTCACTTTTCTTCCCTTCTTTATTTCTCTGATTGTAACCTTTTTTCTTATTTTACCTTTTTGTCACTTTCCAACCCAGGATTTCCTCATCCTTATACTGCAGATGCATTGACTGACCTGAGAATTCTGGAGATAAAATTGTGGCAGATAGACAGCATATCAAGTCCCAGCATGGAATTTTATAGGCAAATACTCCATGTAACCTTTGTTAACTGAGTAAGCCATGTTTTAAGATGAAGTGGGTTGTTTACTTTGACTACTCCTATTGGAAAATAGTCCCAGAACTGAAAAGCTTTAATGTTTAGTTAACTTCCCCCTTTTAATTTCTAATGCAATTTTAATTATGTCTGGTGAAATCTTTATGAAACTCTGCTATCCAGGGATCCTGCTTTGAAAGCCCACATCTCCCCCTCCTGTCTTTAATGCCTGATGTGATTGTAGACAGCAGTCTTGCATCCTATGAGCCACATCCTTCCAGTTTCCTCTAGCAAAATAGACTCTGCATGGCTTCCATCACCCCTTGACCAGCAGCAGTCACACCCTGGGTTCACCTTTCTGTGTCTGTAGCTGGAACTGCACATGGTGCTTGCTGTAGGAGAGAGCTCACTAGTGCCTCGTGCATTTGGTTTAATATTTGCCTTTCTCCTAAGACGTGGCATTACCTGGCCTTCCCATCACTTGCCAGTCTGACTAGTACAAGCAAGAGAATTTGATTCTGTAGCTCTTGTTGTGATGTTTTTCTGTCTCTTTTTCCTCTTGCTGCAATATGTAAATGTTCATGTAATGCCTCAAACTGCTTTTGTACTGACTTTTCCAAGATGCTGTTAACAGCATTGTTGGAGGCACCTAGTTGTTGTTTAGTTAAAACCTGTACAAACCACTGTACAAACATCTATATTTTTCTTCAGTGCCTTTTTTTATACTCTTGCATTAATGTTAATAAATATGGATCTGCCTGAAAGCTCAAGCAAGAGATACTGGATAGGTAGGCAAGTAGAAGCCAGATGTGTTTCTTGCGCCTGGTACCAAAATCAGAAGAGAAATTTGGGGCAAGCTGCCTTGGCACCAGAGAAAACAGGGACGAGGAGGAGTTTCCAAGTGGTCATTAGCAAAATAGCACAGATTAACAAGCTGCAGATGAGCCAAGGCAGAAAGAATAGGTAACGCCGGGGAAAAGTGCATGTAGGGCATCTGTGAAGTCTTGTTGATAGAACTGAAGTAGTTTAGGAATTATGAGCATATCATACAGCTGAAATACAAATTCCCCAAGAGAAAAGCCTTGGCATGTACAGAGCTACAGGGAAAGAGAGAAGATGGGGTTAATGTGAGGAGGGAGAGGTGACTTAAGGAGAATGGAATGAG
The DNA here is from genome assembly GCA_013399225.1 of Rhipidura dahli. Lineage (NCBI taxonomy): Eukaryota > Metazoa > Chordata > Aves > Passeriformes > Rhipiduridae > Rhipidura > Rhipidura dahli. Next base: position 235,901 of record VXAC01006449.1, on the reverse strand, counting down.
GGAAAAGAGGCTGGGCAATAGAAGAGAAAGAGTGTAAGCAAAAGGGGAATACAACAGAGATAAATGGAGCCAAACTACACACATGGAAAGTGGGCATAAAAAAGGCAAGAAAATGAAGGGAAAGATTGTATCCACAGTGTAGCAAAATAAAAGCCTAAAAACAAATCTTAAAAATGTCTGGCAAATTAGTAAAATAAGTTAAAAAAATTCTCTCCTCTCTTAGTGACCCCTGGTTTGTTTGTGTTTTCCTGGTGAAGAATGCCTTAGCAGCACACAAAAAAAAGTTTTCAGACCACAGATGCTCTCTTCTATTTTTATTGAATAATTTATAACCAGAGATTAATTTTGTCCTGAATGGTATGGTTTATTTTCTGTAGCTTACATTCACTGCTGTGCAAAGTGCAGAACATATCATAGGAGGAAAGAAGAACTTGTCTAGCAAGTCCCAAAATCATAAAACAGAACCAGTCTGTTTTATGAGAGAATAATAATAATTAAAAAAAAAGGTAAGGTAGTATACTGAAATATAGTTAAATTGTGCTATTTAGGCAATTTCCTGCTCCCTCTGAAATTAAGGGCAGAGGTACTATCAACCACAGTGATGATAGCCAACCATCCATCCCTTTGGTACTAAAATTGCTTTAGAATTATATGTTTTTCCAAGTAATAATCCTCAATAAAATGTCACTGTCACTGGAAAGCTGTAGCCTGAAGACCTCTTTCACAAAGACATTTCACAAAGACATCCTTCTCTATTAATGCCTGAGCTGTACTTAACAGAGCCATATCTATTGCATTAGTTAGGCTTGAAGGATCAGAAGAGAGAGGGATAATTGGCAAGTGTCTCTGACCCATTGAACATCTTATCTAGAATGGAAGGAAGAGTATGAACATTTTGGGGTTGTTTTCCAAAAATTCTTGGCCTTCTGTTCAAAACAGAACATAATTGCCCACAACCACCTTTTTAAAGTTTTGGTCTTGTTCCAAACTGATCTTCTCTTGCAAGATATAAAAATTAATTTTAAATAACTGATACAATTTGACTATTTATTTTTCTTTTTCTTTACACTTACTTAATAGAAATTGTATATTCAGTGCAACAATAATGAAAAAGTTTGCATCTTTTCTCATTTTTCTTAAGAGAAGGTTCACTTTGTGAGAGAGCATATGGACAATCCTTTTGCAATCTATGTTAAATGCATGATCTCTCTGGCTTTAAAATATCTGGGATTCTTTGGAGAGCTTGCAATGAGCATATGTCTTATGTGTCATAATGCTGTCCAATACTCTGAGTCACCAGTTGTTAATTTAACTTTGCAGTGGTAGATGAATCTGTTTTTATTAACTTTGCTGCCCCAGTTGTGTATTTATTAAGTTTTTGTCTCTCGTTCTCTAGCTGAGGATCAGATAAGGTCTTGAGTGCAAAACGGATTATTTTTCGCCCAAAACAAGCTTTAATAAAAGCAAATATAAGTCTTTACATAATAATTGTGAGAACATGGCTGAGAAAGTGTCTTGTTTCTAGGGTTAAAGGCTCCACCTATTGGTTAACTAAAGAGAGAGAAATGAGACATTTTCACCTAGAAAACTGCAGGTCCTGCGGAGCATCCTGTGTCTTGCCACATCTTACAAAATTGCTGGCTTGAGTGCAGAATTTTGCATGATGTTCAAAATAAAGTGAACTCAGTGACTTATTTCAGAGGGTTGTACAGATGTGACACCCAAAATGATGCACTGCTAGGGAGGCACTATGAAGGGAAGTCCTTTCCTGAGACAGGAAGGGTTTGAATTTTGCAAGTGATGACTTTCTTATCTTGGAAATTATTGGTTTTCTTTGCAAAAAATTAGGATCAATTCTTCCATGCCAGAAAAATGAGTGGAACTGAACTAACTCAAATACAGTTGCATGGTAACTCCCAGACATTTGTCACCTTCAAGTTTAAGCGAGTCAGAAAGAGAAATATTGATGTGGCTTCATAATGAAACCCCACTTCTCCAGTACTGGCTCAAGCAATCTCAGCAGTTCAGGTAAAGCAGCATTTTGAAGGGTTTCAGAGTAATTCCTGGAAATGCCAGGATAAGTGGGAGGATGGAGAGGAGAGAGGATGTCCAGCTGGGGCTTGGGGAGGGCAAAGGGAAGGAGAGACACTGGGGGGAATCAGGGGAATTTTGGAGACTGCTGGAGGCTGTGAGGGCATCGTGGGCATGGCTGGGAGCTCTCACTCTGCACCTTTCATTGCCCACACTCTCTAATTGCTTCACTCCAGGAGTTTGTGCCACTTCCCTTGTTTCCTCTGACAACTCCTCCATTCAAATAATTGTCTGTGCTGGTGAGTGCTTGCTGTAATGCAGTCCTACTGTTCTTGCCCATTCATCAGCCACCAGTAACTTGAATGCATATTGTGTAGCACAGAGTACCCAAAAACATCTTGCTGAAGCCAACAAAATGCTTGGACGAGAGAGAAAGTTGTGTATACAGTTTATGACACATGTACACACACTTAGGTCTGTTAGTGTCCCACATGCTCCTGTCTCCACCAAGGAGGCAGAAGGATTGCTTCTGATTTCATCATCCTGGGGGATACAGCCCTGCTGGCTCCAGCTTGTCTTGCTCCATCCTGCTCCTTGTGTGCTTGTTCCTGCCAGAAGGCAGCAAGATAACTGTGGGGAAAAAAAAAAAAAGCCTGGGCTGATTTGTTCCTCTTGGAGACAGGATACTTACAGCAGCAGCTTCAAGTGCATCCCTGAAATTCAGGTCAGAGCACCTAATTTCAGATGCTTCTGTTTTATATACCATCAATGTAGCACTTGCAAAGAGGAATTTAGACAAGATGAGGTACATGTCTAATGAAGATACTTTTTAGTTTCCAATGGATTTCAACAGATTGGATGATAGTATGGAAGAACATAAACCTGGAGGAAGTAAAAGAATATAACAAACAGGGAAAGTTAATAGGAAAACAATTATATTGATGTTAGAGTGCCATATTTTTGGTAGCATTCATAGCATATCTCGATCTTGTATATACTTGGGAATTAAATCTCATTCATGAGAAATATTATTTCCTTTATGGAATGGAAATTGGAGCATGGTGGGGTTCATTTTCTGTGTGAAGCATAAGAAAGAGGTCCATGATCCATGGATCTCTTGTGTCTTGGTTTAGACTTGTTAATAGGGCCAAATTATAACAGAAGAAAGAGGAAAATAAATGCTTTTTCTCTTATTGCCCTTTCATTAGTCACTTCTTTTTTTCCTCTTTAAGAGCTGCTAACTGATCACAAAATAAGTTCTGGTTACAAAAGGACATGGCAACTTGATGGCTAGTTGGATCAATTTGTGATTTCTGCTTGCTGCTGGGCTTCAGGTCAGGAAAAATATTACACAGGTAATGTTGGCTGAGACCAAAGCTCTATGACTGGATACAGCAAACCCAAATCAGTGGGTTTAGCCATTGTCAGGCATTGCTGGAGCATGTAGAACATATCCCAACATGCAGATTCATGCACATAACTTGACAGTGACCTCTTGCCTTGGTGTCTCTGTGCTGACTGGATCATGACACTGTAATTCTATATGCTGCAGTAACTGCCCCACGGCTTGATAATATCAAGCAAACCACTCTTTCAGTGTGAAAAGACAAGACAGGGTATCTCAGACCATAATAATTCTGAAAACATCAAGCAGTGTGGAGTTAATACTTCTCAGGGCCTTGCCATGGGAATTTTGCTGGCTGTGGCCCAGACTACAGATAATTAATTATGTCAGTGAAAGGCTCTGGTGGCCTGTTTTCTTCAGAAAAAAAGTGACATCATCCATGGAGCGCTCTGGCAATAAAGCAGAACAAAGCTGTGTGGGCAGGAAATAACAGACAGATGTCTTCTAGTGCTCATTTGATCTGTTTCGAAGCTTGCTGGAAGAAGTAATACATTGCTCAGTGCTGCTTCTCCTCAGCTCTACAGTCTTCAGCAGGGACTTTTTCAAACATAAGAGGCCAAATTAATATCTGATGTAATTCTTCTGGAGCCACTTCAGAAGATTTATGCAGTGGATGAGCTGGTCTATCATGTGCCTCTTCTCCAGTATTGATTTTAGAAGAGCTTTTTGAGTTATCACTGAAAGATAGTGCACAATAAAATTAAATACAGGGTATGGCTCCAAAGGCTTCATACAAGGCCAGAAAGTTCTGCACAGTGTGGAGAAGATACAACAGTTCTGCTTAATATCTTCAGGGTCATGAGGGTTCGTTTGTATCGCTGGATGTATATTCCACTTAGCCTTTGTACAAAATCAACAATCATCAGTGATCACTTACCATCACTGAAGTAATCTCTTTACCTCCAGACTACATTGTGCACATAGACATGAATACAGAAAAGTTAAAACAAATTCATGCAAGTGAGATCCACAGTTTCAAGTATTAGGAAATTAAGCTAAGATGAAAGGTGACAAAAAACTGCTGTACATAAAGTCTTCCTTGCAAGAAAAACTATGTATTCATGTTGCTGGTGCAGTGCCTTGCTTTGACTCCAGTGTCCAGGTTTGATGCCACACTACAAGAAGCTATTAGACCATATCCAAAAGACAGCCAAGAAGATGGTGAAGGGTTTAGAGGGGAACATAGAGCAGCTGGAGTCCCTTGGTTTGTTCAGCCTGGAGGAGACTGAGGGGAGATCTCATCAGAGTCTACAATTTCATCATGAGGGTAAGAGGAGAGCAGACACTGATCTCTGCTCTGTGGTGATCAGTGACAGACCCTGAGGGAATGGCCTGAAGCTGTGTCAGAGGAGATTTAGGTTGGATATCAGGAAAAGATTTTTTCTCCCAGAGGGTGGCTGGGCACTGGAACAGGCTCCCCAGGGCAGGGGTCTCAGCCCCAGCCTGACAGAGTTCAAAAAGCTCTCAGGCTCATAATGTGATTCTTGGGACTGTGCTGTGCAGGGCCAGGATTTGGACTTGATCATCCATGGGGGTGCCTTCCAACTCAGGACTTCTATGATTCTATGATTTTATGTAATTAGCCAGCATTTTACACGGCTACTATCACTGAGCGAGTGATACAAACAAGGCTAATCTAGTATAGGAGAAAAAAATATTTACTGAATTTTTAGAAAAAAAGGAGCTTTGTATGGTGCAATATGCAGGAGAGCACCTGACTTCCCTGCTTTGAAACATGTTTTGTTCAGTAAGTATAACTGTTCTGGAAGGCAAATTGCTACCCAGTCATTATAGCAGTGCAAAGAGCTAGAGTGAGCAATCAGGCCTTTAACAAAAGTGTCATTCCAGCAGTCAGTAGAAGTTTTTATTATGTTCTGCATACATATTTAAAGTATTATGACACAAAATTGAGAAAGTACACTTTCCTTCTAATTATTTTTGTTTCCTTCTAAGATAAGAAAGAAGGGAAGATACTAGTCTTAAAGAGGGACTAGTGGATTAGTGCTAGGAAAGTTTTTCAGACACAGGTGTTTTGAGTAAACCTGCCTGAGGATGTTTCTTTCATTAAAGTCAACTAACCAAGCTAGTGATATCCACTTTCTGAGGTCTCTAATGGGACTTTTCAGAAATACAGCTATTCCTGCCCTGATGGCAACACAGCATGTCCTGGATAGCACAGAAAGCAGTGTGAGAACATTCTCCTGATCTCCCTCTGGATGCCTTGAGTGTGATGTTTACTAACTCTGGGTGAAACATTTGTAAAGCCTACTGGAATTTAGAAAATCAGTCATTGGTAAGACCCCAACATTACACGTATAACCTGTGACCTTATCCAGTTTCGGATGCTGAACAGAGCAGCTGTTGTGCTATAAATAACCTGAACTGTGTGCAATGCAAGGAACAACAACACAAGTAGAAGTAAAGATTGCTGTCTGTGGTTTCACAGTTATTTTTTATCATCAACCACTGGCAAGAAAAATATAACTTCATAAATATTAAACATCTGCTACTCAGTGCACTTGCTTGCGTAGGTGTGACAAAGTGCCTTCATAACCAGAAAAGAAATATTCAAAAGCTAGAAATATCAGACTGTCCAAATACTACAAAATTGCATTTCTTATAAATGCTACTCCTGCTCCTGAGTTTTCAAAACGTCTTTCATCTAATTAAGAGGATCATTGTAATCTTAATGAAATATTGAGATTTCTTTAAAGTAGTTAGATGTAAAGTAACTACTTATGCCTCCAAATGTGGAGCTATGAAGGCAATAGTTACCAGTAACTGATTTTAAGAGAGACACACTATGAATTTGCAGGACGGCTTCTTATTAAAAACATCAGGAGAAGAGTTTAGGACATGTACTGGCAAATGATCTTGAGCTGGGTTTTACTCTTAGCTGACAGTGATTACTTTGATTCCATTCAGCCCATCTTGAATACAACTGAATTTTTTCCCCAATTTACCAGATGCCTTATATGAAACGAGTTTGATCAGTTCAGTCCCATTTCCCAGGTGACAAATGGCCTGTGGCAAAAATTCCCCGTTTAGTGGGTGCTGAGTTTTGTCAGCAGGCTCATGGGAGAGGCCAAAGACTGTGGGAATGGGGAGAGAGGGCTGTAGTAAATTGGCAGGGCAGGGCATGAGGAGGAAGCACGTCTGAACGCCCGGCTTGTGTAACAGTCTTTCCATTGACCAAGAATCTGGTTGCTAGGCTGCCGGACCCCTTTTACAAGCAGCAGAGTCATGCTATTGTTTCCTAAATGGTTTCAATTTTATGCAGGAACCTCTTTACATCCTTTCTATATCTTTTAAATATTTTACTAGACACGTAGTAAAGTGAGGTTTGGAACACAGCCCCCCTGCTCCGCTCAAGTCGGTGAGCGAAAGAAAGTCCCTCTACTTCAGTGTGCCAAAAAGCGAGTGTTTCAGGGTAGCCCTGCAATGAGCGGGCCCTCGTCAGCCTTCCATCTGGGCAAGTAGCATGCACTCATGAGAGAAGGGGAGCATTGTCTTGGATTTCCCAGTTAATAATGAAGACCCCCACCTCTTAGGTAAGTGCACTAATGAGTAGGGAATAGAAGGGAGGGAAAGGAAAGCAGGCAAAACTTTGTGGGACAGCAGTGCTCCACAGCACCTCAGCCCCTCCATGGGTGTACTCAAGAACTGAGGTCATTAACCTTTAGATTTTGGCACCTCCAGCAAACATAAAACAAGGCTTAGACACGGGTCAGCTTTGCAGTTCCTCTATCAGCAGGAGTAACTGAAGGAGTTAAATTAGTACATCTTTAAGCTGTCTTTATTGCTCCTGCTGCTTAGAGAATCAGGTACTTGGGACACTTTATTAATGAAAAAGTCTCTTTATTTTCAAGAACTCACAATCTGAATAGTATAGATAGAAACTTAGCTTGGAGTTTTCTGTTGGACAATTGAAGTAATGAAAAACCAATAAAAGTAAATTTTTTAAATTCCATATTTTGACTTTAAAGAGCTTCTCTGACTAATTGCAGTCTTCTGGACTTTTGCAAATAAGTTTCATTGTGTTACAAGCTGTTGCAATATGTGGTCTTCTCAAGCCTGGATGCTCTTTCTCACCACAGCACCAACAGAACAAAACAAAAACAGGACTTGAGAGATGTTTTTCCTGTGCCAAACATCATGTTCCTTCTACCAAAACAGCTAAAGACTGTTCTCTGGGTTTTATATGCAAGTTTACATGCAGTTTGAAATATCTTCCTTGTGTTTGTCTCCTAGCTTACGGTTTATGCAAAACAGCATTGTGCTTTGGGACAAGGGAGGCACCAGCAGTAGATGTTCATCAGTAGAAACAGCTTGTCAGCAAAGTCCTCTCTTCCTCACTAGGGCCCCCCACTTTGAGCCTCTCATGCCTCTTTGCAGGTATGAATTTTAAAGCAGCCCCAAATGCAGTATTATTCTGACTTGTTCTCTGAAAATGGTCTGCTTCCTGAAGATCATTATACATTGGAAGAAAACATCTTTATCTGACCTCTCTTCTAGTTGTTTAGGGGGAAAATTACTTATTGGGAGAAACATGAAATCACAAGATACACAGGCATGCTGTTTCAGCTAATTCCCTCTATATTATCCTGAGGAGTTTCAGAGACACTAACTGGAATTCACAGACCCGGAGGCTGATGGAAAGTTAGGACATTGCCTGGATCCCTCTCTGACCTAGGTCATCTGTCCTTCAGAATCTCCCTATGATGGAGCTTGTTTCTGACCAAATAAAAGCAAATTTGCCTCCAGTTTATTATTAGCATTAGGTTCCCTTTTCGGTCCAGGGCTTCCTAGCAACCTGTGTGTCTGTTTGCCAGTTTGTTTTTCACCAAGTGTTATCATAACTGAAACAGAGTACTTGGTGAATTAACCACTACCCTCGAGAAGATAACGATAGGGGAAATGGCTGAGCCCAGAAAAGGCAGAAGGCACCTTGCCACATTAACACCATCCAGATCTGGAGGGCCAGCAGAGTGTGGGGCACCCAAGAAGGTGTACAGGAGGGGGCAGCTGACTGTGCCTCTAGGGATGGTGCCTCCCAGACTGATTCTGGGCTAGGTACCCTCCCCATGGGCTGCAGCAGGGCGTGTTCAGTGCTGTCCCCTGGAGACAGGTATGTCTCCCTGTGGGCATAGGTATGTCACTGCTTCCCCTAAAAATGAAGCAATGAATACTTTTTTTTTTTTCTTCAAATATCTGAACTGAGCTTGGGCACCTATCTTCCTTCTTGGGGTGTCTGTTCCTCCATTCAGCATCATACGCTCTCCTGGCTTGGCTCCCTCTGGTTTTTGGGGGGCCCAAACCTGCAGCATCCAAAAGCTTTTCTTAGCCAGCAGGGACATTCTTAGCTGTTTCAGGGACTTTAATTCCTACTCCCTTGTGCTAAAGTTGCTCCATGTTAATTGTGAGTGATGACAGACTAATGAGGCCTGAAGGGAAGTCAGGCAGTGCACAGCCGAACAGGGCAGGGGCACACACTGGGCAGAGCAGCTGCCTCCACCAGCTCTTTCGGTATCAAATAACCATTGCAGGGACTGGAGTCCAGCTCTCTGCTCTGCCTATTTACAGTGCTAAATCACCAGTCCTGAGCTGTTTCTGTCTGCTCTGCCTAGTCCTGTCAGTGTTTAATTATGCCATCCAGGGCCAAAGAGCTTCAACGTGAGAGAATGAACTCATCCTCCTCCCCTCCGAAATAGCTTAGGGTCTGAGGTGTGCCTGTCCCTGAGGAATGGGCTGTGTGGGGCCTGAAGCTTTGTGTGCTGAGAATCAAAACAAAAAGACATTTCAGCAGGACTGGCTGTGTCCCTTTGTGCAGAGGGTAGAAGGGAGCTGCTCCCTCATCCCTCTGTGTTTGTGTTCCCTTTGCACAGTGCTCTCCCTGAGCATGCCTTTGGCATAGGACCCTTGCTCCGAGGCACACAGCAGGATACCAAATTAGTTCATTGGGCCAGGATGAAGGGATGGCCTCAAAACAGTGTCTTCCTAAAAGGGCTTAAGACAACACATGATGAAATCTGGATATTTAGAAATCCCTCCATACTCCCATGCTATCCTATTGAACTTTGTAAGGCTTTTTTCTTCAATATAGAAGCATTGGCCTCATGGTGATGAAGACACTAAGACATCTGTTATTTCTACAGGGATAGAAAAAAGTAATACATTAACAAACCTGTCTAGAACTTTCCTTAAATAACATTTTTCCTGTACTGAGGGAAGCAGTCTCAGGATGTGATGTAATGAGGTGTACACGCTCTTCTGCCTTTCTTTGGGACTAGCTCACATAATTCACTTAGCTGTAACATCCATGAGTGATGAACCTTTCCCACTCTCATTTTGAAATAACATGAATACCACTCCACTTTGTATTTTGTACCTTGCAGCCATGTGCAAAGATTTTACTTAAGGTTACAAAATGTTATACAGTGTAATTGGGCTGGTTCTTAATTAGATTACATGATCTTTGCCTCAAGTTCATTATTAATTTTAATGTTAGACTATTGTCATTTCCCAAAATTATTTTCTTGCTCATTTTAAAAGCAGGTGGTTTCGTAGAGCTGAGAAGCTGGTTCTGGGTAAAGATTTAAGATTTGCTACAGGGATGAATTGAATGCTGTTATGAACGGCACGGAAAAGTGTGAAGAGTTGGTCAGTTCATAAATCTTAAAACAGTCATTGCTTACACAGGGGCAGGATTTGTAAAGGATTTTTTCCTAAATTGTCTGAACTTTTCCCTGGCCCTTAATTTACTTCCCAAGCTCACATGGGCTGTCAGAAAGGCAGGAAAGAGAAGAATGCCCATACTCTTCTGCTCCCCCAGCCATTTGTGCTTGTGGGAAAGATGGTCTCTAGGGAAATCCAGGAGCTCCCTTCTGCCCACCAAAAACTTGCAGGTTTTACAGTCCCTCCCTGGACCATGGCCTCATAAGCATGCCTCGAAAGACAAGCAGGTGCTCTGCCCCCATTTTACAGATGGTTTAACAGGTGTTGGCAAATATCATTAGAAACGGAGCCCTGTCTTAAGTGTTTGTCCACAGCACAGCCCTAAAATGCCCCTTATTCATAGCCAGATGGCCTTGCAATGAATAGCTGTCTGGTCATGCCCAGATGTTTGCCCATGCTGCCTGAAACTGGGGGCTTCCACATCGGGCAGGGAGCAGGAGCTGGGCCCCGGGCTGCCCTCGGCCACAGGCGCACCCCTGCTCCCATCCCCAGCTCCCATCCTCCACTGCTGGGAGGATGTCCTCTGCCTTTCCATGTCTGACACCAGTTATGCTGGTTGGATGGGGTCTGCAACATGTCTAGGGTTTTGTTTAAAGAAGAAAACTTAAAAAGAATTATTTTAGAAGTTACATGAAAAGAGTATTTCATCTCAGATTCAGGTAGGGGGTGACTAGGAAGTAGCTGTCTGAGAAATATTAGTTCAGCTCACTGGTGCTGCTTGTTCTACTCATTTCCTTATCCCCTTCAGGGGACAGCATGGGCAACAAATAAGATCCAGTATATGAAGAATAATGATGTTCTCTGGCTATAGTTGCAACTCAGATAAAAATTCATAGCATTCAAATGTAATGTCATGCAGGAACAGAATAAATCATCCCTTAAAGGACAATATTTGTATTGCACAGTTCACACTTGGTCTGATATCTCCCAAAATTTTTATATTTGTATTGACAGCCTATCATTTTTCTAATTTATTTTATTTTTGTGTTTGCAGTCTGTACATATGAAATACCCCTGTTTTCCCTGCGTTCCCTGTTGGTTAATAGGTTGACTTATGGTAGTGATTTCCAATATTACAGGCAAGGGAGGATGTGATCCACATGCTGAAGACAGAGAAAACCAAACCTGAAGTTTTAGAAGCTCACTATGGGTCCGCAACTCCAGAGAATGTGCTTCGAGTGCTACACAGGGATGCCATCCTTGCCCAAGAAAAGTCTATAGGGGAAGACGTCTATGAGAAACCAATTTCAGAGGTAACAACTTCTTGATTGACAACATTATGTATGTGCAGGGGGAAGCCTAACCAGAAGTGAGACTCCATATATTTTGGATGTGTGAAAAGCATGCAAGTGGATAACATGGAATTTGTACGCTGGAAACAAAATCTTACTCACTCATATGCAGAATAATTTGTAAGAGAAGTCACTGGATTTGAACACAAATGAAACCATGTATGTTTCCTAGAGCTGGTGCTGTTAAGCAAGACCAAAATCTTCGGGTGTTAAATTTCTGGTTTTTAAATGCCTTTCAATTATAGGCTTCAACCTCTACTGCTCGCAGCACTGGTAACTACTCTTTGATTTTCTTGGCATAGTAGAACACTGTCATGAGGGTAGTTAGGAAAAGAAGACCTTTGGAGATTGACTTTGGCCATATTTATGGGCTCATTAATCCATATTCATTTTATGTCACTTACACTGTAGGACTGCAAAGTCAGCTCAGCCCCTAAAGGAGACTTACAGGACTCCTCGCTTTAAAATTTAAGCAATAAATGAATCTCAAGTAGACTTGAGAATTAGAATAGACCTTAGAATGTCTGAGGCCAGCATGAATGCCAAAATAAACAGCCATTGCTCCTGTTCATAGTTTCGTAACAGTCCAGGTCATGGGGAATACATAACATACTATAGTGCCTGTCCAAATCTTCATAGCTCATCCAATTAGAACATTTAATTTGTTCACCAGGAGTTGTGCCTACCATGGGATATCTTTGTACTGTGTATTCGCATTGAAGTGTCTCCTGGAATTTTTGGGAAAATAGTAAATAAGGAAATCAAACCTTCGTATATGGGAGCATACATAAAATACTGTCAAACAAGACTAAAAGAGCTTAGCAAGGCCCTTTCCTAAAGAATATGATAACTTGACAGGAACTTCAGTGTAAAACTTTCATCATGTGCAGATTCACAAGGCTTATGTTGGAATATAGAAAAACTGAGTGCAAAAGATCTACTCTCAAAAGCTGAACCCAACCTGGCTCTTTTATAAAATGCAATGACTGTGTCACTTTGACTGCTGTGGTCAGCTTTTGGAGAGTAAATTGCCATGGTCCTCCTGCTCTCTTCTTTCCCTCAGTTTGCTGAGATACCCTGTGAAACAACAGCAGCCTGGGGCAGCTGGGGCTGAGGAAGATGAGATTCTCACAGGGGAAGAGCTGGGGGTGGGCAGAGCAGGCTCTGCCAGCCACTCTGCCAGGTGCAGGCAATGGACAAGTACCAAGGCTGAAGGCTGCTTTGGCAGGGAGGAGGCTGGAGTTTGTCATCTGCAACCAAGAAACAGCAAAAGGAGCAACATGAATAGCTGTGGTGGATTTGGAGTGCCCTGGCAACTTTTTAGATACACTTCCATGGTTTTAATGTTTGCTTGAATAACAATTGGAATATTAAATTGATAAAAAATGCAGAAGACAGAAAAGGTAAAGGGTTGTGTACAAAGAAAGAGAATTTCTGTCAAAAAACAGGCTGAGGGGAAACCCCTAGGGCTATAATCAGTTGTATTTGGTAATGTAAAACTGAATCTGGAGTGAATCTAAATAATTTGGATCTTTTATCTCAGCAGTCTTACAGGTGTGTTAAATACGCATAACTCAAATTTCAGCCTTCAGACTACACTTTATGCTCCACAGGAAAGTGTCTAGTTCCCCTATAGGCGTGTGAATTCAGGCTCCCAGTATCTGAGGTCTGAGCTACAGCTTTTTCCCTGTGAAATGAAGAAAGTGTTCACAGCACCTCAGCACGGGGGAAACTCTGCACTGCAACAATACTATTTGTTACCCTAAAGCTAAGTGAAGGCCTGTGCTTTGTGTATCTGAAAACTGTGCAAATGTTTATTGCTAATATGTTATCCAAATAAATCATTACTTTCACGGGGCAATTATTCTTATTTCTAGTCACTGCTTTATGTAAAACCCAAGACATAAAATTACGGGACTCGCATTTACCAAACACAACATTGTTGGTTAATAAATCAGATGAAGTAAGCAAGGAGACCTTTAAAACAGTCTGTTCTCCTTTCCTACAATCCAGCTGGACAGACTTGAAGAGAAGCAGAAAGAGACATACCGGCGCATGCTGGAACAGCTCCTGTTGGCAGAAAAGTGCCATCGTCGCACAGTTTACGAGCTAGAAAATGAGAAACATAAACATACAGATTACATGAACAAGAGCGATGACTTTACCAACCTCTTGGAACAGGAGCGGGAAAGGTGAGTGCAGAAAGTGTCCCAGTGTTTGTCCCTTCACCAGTGACATGGCCTGGTGTTTTCTGTGTTTAAATGACACTAAACTGATGTGTAAAACATCTGTAAGTGTCGGTCCGCTCGTGTCATTTGTAAGCATGTTACTGTGAAAGTCTGGAGCTGGAGGAATACCACTGAATGTTCCTGTAAAGTGAGCTTGCATTAAGAAACAAATTTGTTTTGAATTTGTCATGCCTGTTTTGGGTTCACCTCCAGGTAGCTTTTGATGAGATGTTATTTATGTTGGCTAAGGCTGGGACTGGCGTGCTTAGCTAAGCACTAAGTTTTGTGAAGGAGGGAGCACTGTTGTCACAGCAGGAGAACAGGGTAAAGGAAAACCACAACACACTTTAGGATGCTGGCACACAAGTGGTGGGACTCTGCCATGCCCTTTGCATTTAGGCTTGCAAAGTCACAAACCATTTGCATTCTTTTTCATATTTTTGAAGACGCGTGCCTCAGGCAAGTTATCTTTCCCCTGGAAGAAAGCACTATCACACATTGCAAAATGTGCCCAGCCTGTGGTATACTATCTGCAGTGTGCATCTCACAGTCTCCTACACCCCACATTTCTTTTTTTCAAGTCTTTATCCAGCTTTTTGGACAAGTAATTTGTTCTCTGTGTCTCTAAGAAAAGAAAGATCACCTACCTTATCTGAAGACTGAGCACTCAGTAACAGCCTCAGTTTTTCAGTGCGAAATTTTTGTACCAAATTGCTTGAAATCAATCCATGCTGTGTTTTTTTTTTTTTCTTCTTAAAGGAAAGGCTCTAAGAAAAATACTTAAGGCAAATTCAAAGAAGAAATGCTTTTGAGGAAACCACAGGCTTGTGGCAGGCATTTGCAAAATGCCAGGAGCAAAACTGTTTAGTGTATTTCCTGAACTCAGTTCAGCGCCAGCTTCGAGTAGGTGGCACATGAGCTGTAGTGACCATATTTCCTGGTTTAATAGGTTTTGGTTTTTCTCAGTCTTTACTTCCCTGGGTTGACTGGCAAACTTTAAAGAATAAAAGTGCTTCTGCACCTTAGCAAATTGATTCTCATAGTAGAAAATGAAAAATGTAAAAATAAATATGTTTTAAGAAATAAAAAAATGTATTTTCAAGTAAGTAGCAACTTCACATCTGATTCTCATAGACAGCATTTTGTGTCTATGCTGAATATCCATATGTGTGTGGACATGCAGCCACTAAAATGCTACAAAAGTGGTATTAAAATATCATTTACATTTGTCTTTACTTTTACATTCACATTAATTTGACAATTGTTGCCTTCTTATTATTCCCTATCGATTTGTGAAGGCCACTAAACAGTCTGCTATTATGACCTGGGTTGAATTCACTTCCTTTAATGAAGTGATTAAAGAGCTTTTTATCTTACCACTGCCAAGATATAAAGTCCCATATCTGCGGGCATTTTCTCTTACTCTTCCTGCTCTCTCAAACTTCAAGTTTTCTACATTCTACAATTTTTGGACAAACAGCAATAAGAAAAGGAAAATTTGAATTTGAATTTCTCTTGAAAACAGATCTTTAACAACAACTAAATCCACTGCCTTTAGTCACCAGTGCCTCTGTACTGGTGGCTGCAGGGGAATAATTGCAATGCTGAAGCCCTTTTGATTTATGTTGAGTAACACCAGAAATCTGACGTTTGCTATTTAATTCACTTTGTTTGTCTATGACACTAATTTGTTTCAAGTTCATAGTGACCAAGCAGAGAGAACATGGCATGTAGCTAAACACAGAAAACCAAGATGCACGTACCTCCCTCTTCAGGGCCTCCTCTCAGATCACTTACAGAGCAGATTAGCAAAATCAGGATGGGCTGGAAACCACTCATTAGCATAAAGTCTTAAACGATCTCAACTTCTTACCTTTGTTTTTTGAGTGCACATGAAACTGAGACTGCACCCACATCTTTGTAGGTAATAAAAACTAGAAGTAATATTTTTTGAGGGCAATATTCAGAAAGAAAGAGAGGATGATAGGATCTTCTTCCTTAGGAAAGCCCCAAAGTGACAATAGATTTTGTCAAAAAGAAAGGGTTTGAAGTGGAAAAATTAAGTTGCAACAGATTAAAGCATACAAGAAACTCATACTCAATCTGCATATTGGGACAGAGAACTGACCTGCCCAAAGGCATTTTTTAAGGTCCTGCATAGGCATTCTTGTTTTATAGGTACCACTATACATATAATTCATTTTACTGTGGTGCTTTGAGGGTTATTTTATTAAGAGCTGAACAGACTTGTAGTCTCCATGAAAACGAAAAGGGACACAGAGTTGAACTTTGCCCATCAACCACTCTGCTGCACTCCCAGTTATAATGTTAATGAGACAGGGTGAGCCAGAGGAAGAACAGTGCTGCAGGATGGCCATCTCACAGCAGTCTGCTACAAGGAGACAAGTAATAACTTCTGGCCTGGATCTAAGTAATTTCAGTAATTTCTTTCCTCACAGTGTTTTATCAATCTTTCCTAACCATTGTTGTCTACATCAACTTTCACAGGCCACATCTGCTTTTGCTGTCTTGTGAAAGTTTGAACAAAGCAAAAAGGGAGTTCTTTAAGAGCAGAAATATGCCTCAGTTCTAATGTGTGCCTAACACTCTCTTAATGTATTTACTTTGGAATATTTTTTTACATGTGCTTTTACACATTATCGCTAATCCATCTACAACAACATGATATGAAAGCAAACAGTTCCTATGGGTGACTAATTGTTAGGTCAGTCTCACACAGGAAGGAAGTAACAGGAAAACATGATTTGTCAAGAATAATGATGCATGAAAAGTATAAAAAAGAGAAAATTGTGCACTGGGATTTTCAAAATGTAGACAGCTAGTGGCTGGGGGGGTAAACAGAGAAGGCTAAAAGGCCTCACTGTTGGCGTTGGCTCTGCAAGACCAAGTGCAACTGACCTGAAGAAAGATTGTGGAAAGGGTTGGCATGTTACAGGAAAAGAGTTGTGATAACCATTTGCCAGGTGGAGATGAAAGAAATACGGTACTTTTAGTGGAAGGTGCTTCTACAGACATGGTGGCTGAAGTGTTTTGCAATTTTCCCTATAGTAGGCTATTCAATGGTGTTTGAAATTAAGGGCAGTATTTTCTATTTTTCTATGCAATCAAATTTCCCTTTTCAGTGCTTGCCCACCTCAGCTGCTGTTCCTCTAACACATCAAGTTGTCCTTGGGCATCTCCAATCCCGGAGAATGCAAAAGAAGACATCTTCCTGGAGCCTCCTGAGGAGGCTGAGGAATACGGAGAAGAGCTGAAGGCCCCCAGGCCCCCTTAAAGACTTGGGTGACAGATGGTGCTGTAAGGAGTCTCTGGTCTGACAGGTGGAGAATGAAGAGTCTGGTCAGATCTGCAGTGACACTGTGGCTTGCAGTGGGCACTTGCAGACCAGGCACCAGCAGCCTCAGGGATAAAATCAGTCGTCCCAGCACAGGCACCCTCATGACTTCAGCCGTGCTTTGGGGTCGGAGCTGGTGGCGTGACTTTGGGCTGAGCTGGGCCCAGCTAAACCAGCTGTTGGTACTTCACCACCCCAAAAATTATTGTGTAAAGCAGGATTAACATGAAATTGTACTTGGCTGTTCTCTGTGCTGCCAAGTCCTGGCCNATTATACACTTCTTCCTTTGATGAGCAGGGCTTTTTTATGGTGGAAAAGGGTAGAGATCTTTGTAATATCAGCACTTCTTTGAGGTTTTGATCGACCTAGGAGATGAGTTTTAAAATGCTGACATTTTTAGAGGTGCTAATCTCTGAAGAATTTTTCATGTGCCCTTCTTTTAATCATGGTGGATGACAGCACATTTTGCTGCTTTTAAGAGCACTGGAAAGGTCCCACTGATTTTAATGGTTCAGGAAGAGGCTTGCAGTGAGGACCCCTGAGCCCATCCTGCCATCCAGGACAGATGGAAGAAATAGCCTGAAAGCCTGCAAAAATGGAGGGAGGAGGGAATTTCTTTTATATGCATGGGATGTGTGTTGCCAAATAGAGGGTGTGATGTGGCAGAAAGGCTTTGTTGGAGCTCTGTTATGGGGGATCCATGTGACTGATTTGTGAGTAATCTGATCATTTCCAGCATGATCCCTGAGACTGCTGAGACTGTCACCCCACCACACAATGGATCAGTAAATATACACCCAGTATCTCAGTGTTGTCTGTGCTAAAGGATAGATATTATGTTTTATTGTAAGACTTCACTGAAGTGATGGGGATTTAATATTGGTTCTTGCCTTCCTCAGTGCTTCAAATTATTCTTTACAACCACTGCCAGTGTTCTCAGTGCTCTGAAGCATTTCATGTTTTCCTCAACGGCAAGGCTGAGGATTCAGTCTGTACTTCCTAAGCATTGCCCTGATAAATCTGGTTTTAGTTAAACCCTCCTTTTGAAGTACATGGCCATAATTAGATCTGCCTAGAGGAGACAGCAAGACTGTGACCCCAGATCTTTCCTCCACAAAGTTCCCTTTCAGTCTTCACGTAAAATTGTCTCCTCTTTGCCTCCCCCATCACAGCACCCCCAGCAAGGAATGCACTGGCAAGTCCCTCGGAGGTCTGTGATAATACATTCCTCTCAGCTTCAGTCATGCTGGCACTGAGATGCTCTTGGCTGCTCTGCTGGTGATGTAATTCTGGGCCCACATCACCTGCAAAGGAAACTGATCTGTGAGCAATAAAGCACACAGCCCTCTTGAAACAAAAATGGGAGTGTTGATGTTAACAAGATTTTAAACTCCTTTTTTTTCCCCCTTTTTGCATTTCTGCTTTTATTACCAAAGCTTCCCTTCTCCCTTTTCCCACGAGACGGCAGCATCAAGCCTTTCATTGGGAAGGGCTTGCCTTTTTGTTTCCCTGTCTTTCACGGACCCAAGCAAGTAAAGGCTGGAGTGTGATATAGCTTGGAGATTTTGTGCGTGTTGCCTTTCCAGTTTGGGTTTTCCCTCGATTTTTATGAAGACTGTAAAATAAAGGAGCTGGAGGGAAGACAGCAGGGCAGAGTATCCATCAGTAAATTACTTGTTTAGAGAACAATCAAGCCAAAAATATGAAGTGTTCAGGACTAATAAACCTCTGTGATTTACCACCACAAAGCCAAATTCTGTGGTAAGAATAGGCCCATACAGAAATACTGGTACACAATCCAAATATATAACACAGATTTTGGCCTGTAATCTGTTGGTGATTCCTCTAAAGTCTGGAAATTAAGTTAGTTTACAGAAAGATTTTTGTTATCTTCTTTTTTCTCCCCCCAAGAGTTCTTGGCCATATTTGTACTCTGGCTTTTTTTCTCATATGGTGACTGTTTCTGTGTCCTGGTTTCCAAATTGTGACCAACAAAAAGGAAAAGCCATCCCAATGGGGCTTCACCATTGCCTACAGCAGTTACTCATCTTACATTACTGGCCTTAGAAGAGCACTGAGTCACTCTCCATCTCCTTTTCAGTAAGTGCATCCCTAAACTTTTAATATTATACTGTAGAAGACAAGGGCAGCAGTGCATTTTTATTCTTTTCTTTCAGGCTGACATGCTATCGGTATGGTTTGGAAAAGCTGGTTATTTTCTCTCAGTGTAACACATTCACAGGATCACAGATTAGAAATTCTGTGGTAGTCTATTAAAAGAAATGAATTAAAAAACTTGGCAATGACAAATACAATTTCAGTACCGTTAAGAAAATCTGAAGGTCATCCATTTTGCAGGTCCTGTTTTACAGCTCTAGCTGACAGCAAGGCAGCAACGGCTCAAAGTTTATGTTTTAACTAATGAATCTGGTCCCAACTTCCAACAAAAAAATATGGTTCCAAAGGTAATTTGAAAAAGAGAGAACAAACAGTCACATCTGACTGTGGAGAAACAATATGAAAGTATTGCAAGTCTTACACAATGTGAGCTGGGACTAATCCAAATCCATCTCTTTACACTTGGATAGTCCTCAAAACTGTCCAGTCTTTCAGTCACTTCTGGGATTACATAAAATGGCATCATGTGTTGTTTCAGCTACTCTTGCAAAATTTTTTCTAAGTAGGCATCAGCTTCACAGCCCTTGAGAGAAAATTATTATACAAAACTATATGTACTTCATTATTCCTAGCAAGTTTGCTTGCTAAAATCATCAATTCAAATGCTCCCAGGGTCAGATGGGGAAAAAATTACTTCATTTAAAATCTACTCACGAACTCAATTTTTACATTTAAGAGGCCTTTGGCATGTTTCAGAGTTATTATACTACTGAAATAAATACCAGTTCACAGCTCTACTGAGGCCATCTTTTTAAGTTGTCATTTTTTTAGGCAAAGAAAACAAGAATTGAATCAGGGTCATGTAGGGAAAATTGCTTCCTCATTCAGAAAGATTAGAAACAGGTTTCTGTTGAAATGTCAGGTTTCAGTGAATTTCTAAAAAATTTATATAGATACCGCTTATTTACAAGTATAAATATATGATAATAGGCACTCATTGAACATGCTGGGTATTTGCTTTATGTTTAAATGAAAGTTTACCTGTGCAGAGATGCCCAGACTAATTAGTGAGGTGTATGACCTACTGCCCTAATGCTCTGCTAATATCCAAGACCTATTCTGTATGGTCTGATAACTTCCATAAGTTGTATGAAGAACCTCAAGACATCATCTGACCAGGGGGGTTATTCTGACTCAGTGAGCCTATAAGGAAGCTTTCCTAACCCTAAACAGATGTCATATTTTTTCCATCTTCTTTCCCCCAAAGGGTGCTAAGTTGTGCATCTCTTCTTATTCCTGCAGTATCTCCAGCAGCAATGGAGATTAGCAATAATGAGTTTTATATTAGTGTCATTTCAGTTTCCATTTCTTTTTAAGGCTTATATGTGAAGAAATCTTAAGGCAGAAATAAAAAATCCAGGGCGTGCAAATATCCAAATGAAGCATTCTTGTAAAATATGCCAAGGCCTGTTCAAATGTGAGGGGGGAGAATACAAAATGTATAATTCACCACATATTTGAAAGGTACCTGAGTAGGTACCTGACTGTAATATTGTGTTGCCATAATTAGTATTTCAACTAACTTTTAAAAAACACCCTTTTGGCTGTAAGACGATTATTAATGTCAACAAAGAAAATCTGGTGATCTAATTCACAAGACCAGGTAATCAAAAAACCCTTATCAAATAACCCTGTGATTATGCCACTCACCTGTACCATGGCAGACCGTCAAGCCTTCTGTCAACTTGTTGGGACCTGAATTCACCTCTCAGAGGAGGCCCTCCTGGTCACATCACTGCTTCCTTGGGGTGTCTGTTCCCATTCTTCCTGAGAGAAATTGTTCTGCTTTTACAAGTCACTTACATAATTTTGGGTTCTTTTCATCAAAGAGGTAAAAACCTTGTAAGTCAGTGTCTGAGTATTCAAATTTCGCAGACAGAGGAATTCAGTGGTCCAGGCAGATCACTTGATCTTCTGAAAAAGGGAGGATTTTTCACTTGTTGGTTTAGTGAATTGGGCCAAGATAAAGTCCTCTCTATCCCCTTCTTTTCTTAAAAAGATAAAAATGGAAATGAAATTACTGATCTGAAACAAACAAATGTTTCATTGAAATCCACATGAAACACTTTTTTCACATGAATGAGAGACAAAAATTAAGCTTTTTAAAATATATTTTAAAAATTTTTGGTTTAGCTCTGAAACTGAAAAATCAACTACACAGCTCTGTTATGCAGTTGCTTATGTTAGGGAATGATTAATAGTAACACAGCTGAATATGTAAAGCCCTAATGAGGAAAGATAAAGAAATGAGCAGAAAATGAGGCTGAATTATAGCAGAATGACAGCAATGGTTTTCTGATGATAGCAATTATGTCATAGCTAAAAAGTATCTCTTGGTGACAAGTATATATATCATAGGCTGAAAATTCCTGTAATTCCATTTAAAAAGTTTATTTCCAGAGGAACCAGAAAGGGATAGATGTATTCTCTTTCATCATTTAAATGTCAGGCTTTTCCTAGATGGCTGAACTTGTTTTAAAATGATGCATAGCCTCCAACATTCCTTCATTTCGACAATGCCTGCCTGGGATGCAAGCCTGGTTTCCGAAGCCAGCAGGGGCAGCGCGGTGTCGGCAGCAGTGATGGGCAGGCGGGTGTGGAGGGCAGCTCGGGTGCCCTGGGCATGGCTAACCCTGCAGCAGGGGAGAGGCTGCCCTGCTCTGCCTGCCTCATGTCCTCACCTGACACAACAAGTGCTGCTCGTCCAACCCGCTTGCAGTTGCCTTGTGCCCACCATCAGCACACCAGGCTTTCTACATCCATCTACTTCAGGTCTTAGGAAATAATTAATCCTGATGCTGGAGTTTATGAGCACAAAGCTGGCATTGTTGCAATTCCTTTGAAGTCAGTAGAGCACTTCTTGATTAATGGGATTAATGAGAATCAGAGTAGGAACTCTGAAATGTGTGCATGCTTGTACCTGTAGAAGTCTATGCGTGCATATATAAATGTATTACATACAGCAGTTTCTTGGGTGGAATTACAGCTTCTGCATGAGAGTCTGCACTCCAGAAAATTAACCTGTCAGCAATACATATTTCCCATTAGATTATATTTTCATATCACTTCCATATGCATTTCGGCTCATCACAGTAATCATAATAACAATACTAACAACAACAACAAACCATAATAGTAATAACAACAACAACAACAACAATAATAATAACAGTAGTTTTAATGACTATAATTTTTTACATCATTTCCACAGCCAAACTATGCCTTTGTGTTTTGAATTATTTTTGGTCAGTATTACCTATTGATTCCACAAAGGAGGCTGTAAGCTTTCACCTCCTTGTGCGTGAGGCATCATTTGCACTTATGTCACTATAAGATTTTAAAAAATAATAGTGATTTGTAAGTGAGGATGCTCAGTGGAAGTCAACAGCTAGTGACTGAATACCTGATTAGAGAACAACAGGGCCAGATTGCATAAGCCCTGCAGTTAATCAGAGGGCAACACAGACATGGAAGATAGAAATTTTAAGGCAAAGGCAAGCAGAGCACCTTCTAATTCACACTTACTGCATGAAACTGGCCCAATTTCTTCTTGCTTGCTTTCCATCTCAGAACCTGAGTTTTCCCTGTCCTTTTTTTTTTTTTTTTTTTGCTATTCATATACTCAACAGGCTACAGTCAGGACATGATCTGGGAAAGGGGTAGTGCAAACTAGAATTATTTCAGACTGAGGAGAGAACTAAAACCACATATGCCATTTTTGTGGCAAGTGATACACAGGGGCTGGTGTTTCTTCAAATGGAAGCACTGACAGCTCCTGTTCTTGTGCAATGGTTGTGCTCTGTATCCCTCTTGTCCTCAGAACAGAGCCCCTGCTTCTAAAGACATGTATTTCATAAGACTCAAAAAACCTCAGGTGAAGAATGATATTCAGTTCAGGCAAGATGATGGGACTCCCATGGATATGCAACAGCAAGTGTAGGCAACCAAAATACAGACCTGCTCAAAAATCAGATGCCTGTGAACATTCAAATTTATATGTGTATTGGTTGGGGTTTTTTGGTTTGGGTTTGGGTGAAGGTTTTTTCAGTTTTTGTTTGTTTTCTTTATCTTTCCTTTCAAAATTCTTCACTGATTGCATTCCAGATATCTATGGGAGTATTTTTTGGATTCTGGTCTAAGCAACTAGAAGTAAAAGATTAAAATAGAAGGCTCAAACCTAGGGTGAGTCTAGGCCCTGTGTGTTGGCTGGGGAGGGGTGCAGTGGGGACAGACTCTTCTCTAACTGCCTCTCAATAGGCGCAAATCTAATGCAATCAGCAAACCTAAGAAATGCACTGAGCTTTAGTAAATAGCTATGTAGCAATCAAAAAGCTTTGTGTACGTGTAGGGGGCTTTATTTGGTGGTCTTTCACAGTTGTGATAGGTTTGGTTTTTTTGTGGGTTTTTTTGTGGTTTTTTTTTTTTGGGTTTTTTTTTTTTTTTTTTTTTTTTTTTTTTTTTTGTTTTGGGTTTTGTTTTTTTGGTTTTTTTTGGTGGGGTAGAGATGCCTATTTGCTCCAGAACACAGGCAAAAAGCAGTAGCAAAGGAGGGGTTGTGGGATGGATGTGGTGGGCAGGCATGTCCTCCTTTGTGTTCAGAGCAAGAGCTGAGGGTCTTGGCATGAAAATTAATGGAAATACCTTTCAGACTGAGAGTTGGGATATGGCATATTAGGATGTGGTGTGACAGCCAGGATTACTCAATGTTGATGTTGTTAAAATATATCAGTCCCTCTTCAGATCATAAAAGCAGCTGCTGGCTGCTATTTTACAGCATTTGAAAATTTTTTGCAGGATTCATTATTTGCTAAATCATTGATAATCTGACATTCAGAGAAAGTAATTTAAAAATCAAAAAGGAAGCTTCTTAAGATTATTTATTTTTCTCTGCTTTCATAGGTGTGTATTGTATTAGCCTGTGACCAAGGTGGCCAAATATGATATGAAAAAGTAAACACAAAAGCTGTATCTCTAAAAAAATCTGAGACCCTGCATTGACAGAGATGAGTTTTTATATTGACTCCACTTGAAGAGTTACTTGCTCTCAAGCTGCATTGCTGTCGTACTGCTGTGTGAGCTTTTCCATTCTTGACTAGCCCAGTGTGTGCAATTATATTAATGATGTTATTTCCTAAATCCAGATTTTAAACTTTGTCACTCTTTTTTTTGGTACACTTTCCGATGTTTATGATCCTCTCGTGGTGACTCCAGACACCATCACTTGTACTGTTTGATGTTAAAATGAAGCATGGATTCTTTGGATTCTGTTTTCTCTCACTTTTCCTGCCCACTAGTTTTACTCACTCTATCAAATACTATATTTCAGTGGTGTACCAAATGGGAAGCAGTGAGGTAGACAACCTTTAGTTTTAGGTGCAGGACTCAGGTACCTTTCAATCCCAGTCAGTCACTGGATTACCTTGCTTGAAGGGTCAGTGAGAAGAAGCATGAAAAAGAAAGGGAAGACCAGGAAAGATCAGCAGGAGTGTGAGCAATGGGGCAAGAACTGAACTGATGGACCTGGATCGTAAAGGATGAGGAATAGCAAAGAGAGAGGCCAACAGAACAAAAGCAACAGAAAGGAGAAAATCAGTCAGGCTTAATTTCACATCCTAGACCCAGATGGAGCAAAAGAAACCAAAACATTCCCAAAAGACTATTTCTCTCTGGATAAACTGAGAACAGGCATGGTTCACCCTGCTTCTAAAGCCTTGAGCTCACTGTTCCACCTAATTTTCCCCATGAACATCAAAAGCCAGTTAATTTAGAAAAACAAGCGTGGAGCCCAGAGCAGGCAGATAGTGTTAGTGAGGTGCTCTGATTGAGCACAGGCAGGTGAAGCAGCCAGCACTGCCATGGTGCGTGCACAGAGGGCAGCAAGTGGCACCCTGCCGAATGCACTTGTCTCAGATCCGGAACATCTTCTCCTCTGACTCCCAAGACATTCTTGTTGAAGGGCCACAAGAGGCTTCTATGAGACTCCTGGTGATTATTCACAAAATGTGACCAAAGTATACTATGAAACAATAACTGTGACATAGACAGCTCCTGCTTCAGCTGTAATCACTTTTCCTTAGAAGAATCCCAGCAGTATTGGAGATTTGCAGCTGCTGAGCTTTGCAGCTATCAAAAAGTTACACCCAAGTGCTAAGAAAGCAGAAAACCAAAAGGAAAGGGGGTAGAGTGCAACAGGAAAAAAAAACCCAGAAATGCTTTTGTTAAACTTTTGAATCATGCTTCCACAAAAGGCAGCAGATCCCAATGTAGGGTGATTTTTATGCTGTAAAGAGAAAAATAATTTAAAACCTAGGCAGCATGACTTATTTAGAAAGATCTGAGGAGTAATAAAAAAGCCTGTGTGCAAACGTGTGTGTGCGCACACAGTTTCTTTAACAGCTGCATGGAACAACCTGTTTTAAATAAGAACAAAGGTGAACAAAGCCAGTTGTCAGTGCAGCTCACCAAATGAAGTTTTTTAATGTGCATGACGTATGCCATATAAAATGTATTGCCTGAGATATAACAGCACAGAGTCCAACTTGAAGTCTTTTTCTCAGGCTTTTCCTACAGTCATGTTTCAAGAATTTACTGCATTTATCTTCATTATTTATTTCTCTCTCTCCAAAAGGCCCAGTGGATCACCTTGCTCACTATATCTTCAGCAGCAAATTTAAATCAGCCTCCTTCCTCCCTAAATATTCAAAATTTTCTTGTTCTATCAAGATGCCACTGAATCTATTTGTATTTGTTGCACTCAGAGTAGACAGCTAGGTAAGTAGAAAGTGGAGGTCAGATCTGACTTACCAGATGAGTTTGACTTAACCAAGAGAAGGGAAGAAAAGAAAAACAAAGTAATGATGGAAGATTTTCACTGCTTTGAAGCTTTTATGAACGAAAAATAAAAAAGTCTGGCAAGAACACAGTGTACCTTTTCATGTATGTAAGTAAACACAAATTTGGGAAAAGCTTTGCTTTGCACAAACAGAAATATATGGGCTTTTTTAACATGTTAGAGAACTTGGAGAGAGTTGCAAGCTCTCTGCCTTCACTATAAATGTTACATGTGTTTCTGCACTGAAGGTAAAGAGGCAACCAAGAGCAGGGCAGTCTTCTGGAAAGGTTACAAAGCTCTGTTTACAGAGAATTTTATAATCAGGCAATAATTTGTTACAAGTCTCTAAGATCCACATGAGGAATCTATTGCTATGCATAGCTTAGGGAGTTTTTAAAGAGAGCAGCTTATCAAAGAAATGTGTAGTCTATTAGCACATCATTAAATTTTTAAACCAATTCCATTTTTGCTTCCCAGTTACTCTCTATAGCAGAAAATTGTGCCAGATACAAAGTATAATTTCTGACTTTCAGAGATGAGTTAAAATTTGGGATTCCTATCTATTCCCTATGCTGCTTTTATTTCTTGTTGTTTTTCTTATCTGGTCTCACAATGTTGCAAGTGCTGCTTTACTCAGGAATGCGTTTCTTGGACCACTTCATCCCAATGAAAGCGTGAACAAAAATATTCATGAGCAAGTTAAATTTTCCCAGCCTTTGATGTGACTTATAGCTGATGGTACTCTTGAGAAATAACACGAGTACCTTTATATCTTTATATAGATACATAATGTGATTATGAAATGAAAAAAAATGAAAAAAAGCGCTGTAAATATTAAAGGTCAGTTTGACCTTTGCTGAGACATCCAACCTGATATCCCCTGTAGCTCTGATACTGGCACAGTGATGGGTACCCGGAGTAGCTGAAATGGTGGTGGAGAATACTTTAGTTGTGGACTCTGACAGTCGTACACACTTACCTCAACTGAGGTAAGTGTGCAGGCTCACCACTGCAATTTCTCTAACATCCTCTTGACATCCCTGAACTTTCTGCTCAGAGCTGAGACCATGAAAGCACAGATGAGGGAAGATGTGTCGCTTGCAGTTCCAGCCTGGCCCAAGCTTGGCAACCTAGGCAAAAGAACAGCCAAAGCAGATGTGAGAGGACATCTAGAAGGGCTGTTGATTTGGGAGAGGTGGGGGTCAGAAATGGAGTGCAGAGGTGAGGAGAACCCGGGACTCAGCAGCGGGTGCAGCGGGACTGGGACAAGCTGTGCAACGAGCTCAAAGCCCAGAGGCAGCTGCGATGGGGGTGTGAGCAGAGATCCTGCTGCCGAGCCAGCAGTGCCGGTGGAACAGAGCCTTGCTCTGAACACAGCCAAAGCCATCTGTCAGCAGATAGTTTTGAAACTTGCTTGCAAAGTGCTTTATGCCTTTCTAGTATCAAACTGCCTCGAGGCTCACACCCTGCTATTGCTATACATTATTTTGTTAACTTAGAGTGCAGGCTTTTTTGCAGGCAATATAAAGGGTCTAACTTGTCTGACAACCTCCTAAAGTGCCCGTATAATGCCACATCACTAAATTTCAATGGTCAGTATCTTAGTGTTTGCCATTGTGTATGCAATTTCCTCTTTTTAAAGAATATTTAGCTCTACCAAACATGTGTCAGGATTGCAAAGGACACAGCAAGTAGAGTAAGCAGAACATTTGTCTGCTCAATTCATGTGACCATTTGTAATTGCACAATCAAACACATTTTGTACACAAACCTCTCCTCTGACCCTGGAAAAATAGAAACATAGCAAGATGCATCAGCTTTGCACACAGGAAGCAACAATCTCTCTGTAGGACCCCAACTTCATCTTTTGGAAAGTGTTTAGTAAATGAGGTAAAGGAATATGAAATGGGAGAGAATGATTAAGACTAGTGTAGATTTCCCTGGAAAATGTGATTCTGCTGTTGGTGTTGGTGTGACGGATTTCCTACGTGGTGCTAGTTAAGTCATGTGACACTAATTTGCACGGATTGTGAATGTTTTTCACTCTAAGAATGGTTCTCATTTTGGGGAGCATATTGGATCTGAGCTCAGACATGCAGGAGTCTTGGAGCATCCATTCCTGGGCACAGGCAAATGGGATTGTGATCTGCACGCACCACCCATCCTGCAGCACTCTGAAACACACATCTAATGGACCCCAGAGCAGGTGTCCCAAGCAAAAACTTAATCCCTTTGTGCTTCTACCTCTCACACAGAAATTAATAATTTTGTTCTCAGCTGAGTCTGAAGAGGGTGAGGAAAATAACGTCTTGAAAAAACCCATAAAATCAGTCTCTAAGCACCTGCTTTTCAAATGAGCTCTGTCCAGCCTGTGTGCTGAAAGAGGGTCCTAAGGAAAAATAATGAAAGAACATGAAATTAGAGAGTTTTTCAAAAGTATGAACTCACATTGGTCCATTTTTAGTGGATAATAATACCTGAAATTATATGCTTTCAGTGGTTTTGGCTATTAAAAGCTTCCTAAGAAAAGTGGAAGGTCAACGGGAACGGAAGAGGAAAGCAAAAACAAAAGAGAAGGAGAAAGAGAAAGGGAAGGGGAGACTTTTTCCTAGTTCCCCTCACGAAGTCTGAAAAGATGCTTGTGAGCAATCCAGAGAATCATCAGGGAAATAGAAGGAATCTCCAAATTCTTTTATGCTGTTTTGGGAACAAAAGGGCAGATTTAGGACTTCTTTAAAGCAGGGAGCTAGCAGAATGGTGCTTTTCAGACCTCACCAGACTTGGTTAGGCTTGCTACTACGCATGGATTTTCAAAAACAAACATGCCCGTATACTAAATCCCCAGGGGATTTTTTTCACGTATTCATGCCTTTATCAGCCGATCTTAAGATCAGCCAGCGCGTACCAACAGTAGTACTGCTACTTCAAACACCGGGAAGACAAGGGGAAAGCAACAGGAACTTTTGTTGAGCCAGAGGAATGAATCGGCAGCTGGGACTGGGAAGCATCGCTCCGTGCATCCCAGTCCAGTTAAGCAAAAGCAACTCCCAGGGGTTATCTGAGATCGAATTATTATTTCTTAATCGCTCACCTATGAACTGTACCTATAGAGAGCCTGGAGGGGCTGTCAATAATAAACCCCGGGAGAGCTCTGGCAGAGGGAATCGCTGGCAGAGGGAATCGCTGGCTGCTCGGCCGGACCCTCGGCGGTCCTGCCCCGGCCCGGCGGCTCCACCCCCGTCCGCCCGCCCGGGGAGCGCGGGGCGCAGCCTCACCTGGCAGCGGCGGCAGGGCGCGGAGCCGGGCCCCGGGATTTCCCCCCTTGGTTGCTGTTTCGGTTGCTTGAAAGAAAGAGAAAAAAATACATCTAGTTATAAGGTAAGAGAATTTTTTAATTTTTTAATTGTATTTTAAATTTGAGCGCCGCTAATTGCTGTGTACATGCGCAATTCGCTGGTTCAGTGAGCGCACCGGGCATTGGCGTAGGCGCGGGCGGGAGGGAGCGAGGCTGGAGCGGACGCGCCGGGATGCTCGGCGGCCCCGGCTCCGGGCGGGCTGGACGGAGCAGGACAGCGCTGAGGGGCCGGGCGGGCCCCAGGCAGATGTAGCGTTGGGCTGGAGCCTTGGAAAGCGCACCTGGTGGGGCTGTGCTGTGCCGCTTCCCCTCCCGGGCAGCGCACCGAGGGGTCAGGGAGGGATAAGCGCAGCCCGGAGACAGGTTTGGCAATTCTCATCTCTCAGCTGCGCGCTGCTTCGCCTTCGCTCTCAGGTACTGTGTGCCTGCTTTCTGTGCATCCCCCTTCCCCTCCTCTGACCTCCGGAATCGATGTGGGTTCATCACTGGGGGGCTCTGAAAAAGTGCCTGTCCGCTTGTGATACTCTTCTGTAGTCTGAAAGGATGTCGGTCGGGTTTTGTTCTTTAAAGATCTTTGGTGTTTTTCTTATGTGAACAGTGTGCNAGTGTTCTTATTCCAAAGTACTACCTTTAGTCACTGTTCAGTTGGAGTAAGACACTTTCAACACAAATTAACTATTTCAGTAAACTGGATTTTAATTGTTTTACAAAATCAGTGTTAGAAACAGAAGATAAACTGTTGTAGATTACAAGCAATGTGTCCTCCTAAGGAAGAACACATTTCCTTTACTTTCAGCATATTTTGGAAACTGTCATGTAGTTTAGAAGTAGCAAGAATATTAATTTGCTTGTTATATGGTTTGATACAACCACTTTCCCAGAGTTAATTCAGCAATGAAGAACATGCACTTCGTCACACTTTGAGTTTGTATATTAGGTGGCCACAAAGAATCGTCTTTAGGTTTACTAGAACCAATGACTTTTTTAAACAAGCTTGTATTTGTTTTCAGAGTTGACCCTGTGATAAACTAAACAAGAAGTTGGAAAGTTCTGTAGTAAGGTCATTCAGACATTTTTCTCATTCCTTACCTTTAAAATGTAATGGATAGAAAGGAGAAAGTAATACAGATATGCATTATTCTTTTTCTTGCTGTGGGATCTGATCTCGTTTACCTATTTCTTCTCCCAGTTGAGATGGAGAAATGGGAAGTAGTGAAGCTGATGTTTTGAAAGTGTGACCTAATTGCCTAATTTAAGTCTTAGGCCCAATTGTTTTGTTTCCTAGAGAGCCTGACCAACTTTTGGCTCTCTTTGACTTCAGCTGAAGTTGTAAGTACTCAGAACTAGTAAAATTCAGCCTTTAGGTATCTCAGCCTGGCCCCAAACACAGAAGCACTGGGAAATAGTCCTGACATGTGGAGGATTTCCAGAGGCTGGAGAAATAATCTTCAAAATCAGCTGTTGTACATTAAACAGGGGGAAAAAAAAAAAAAAAGGAAACTCCTTTATTGAGTTAAGCCACCTCTTGCTGGTTTTCATTGTCCTGGGATTCCAGACTCTCACATCACTTAATGGGCAGCAGCTTTCTAGCTACCATGAGGAAGTTGTCCAGTCTCTCTAATTCTGCATATACAGTAGCAAACTTTGGGTTTGAAGTGGAAAAATTAGTTTGCAAAGGCATTTGCTTTCCCAGTGGAAATTTGCTTGGGATTGCTGTGTGAGAGGCACAGAAATGCTGTTGGCACCTTAGGAGGAAGCAGCCTTCATCAGCCATCAGTTAGCTGATCCTTAGATTCCTACTTGCCTTAACTCCCACTTACTGAATGGGACAGAAATCATCACACCCCATAGCAGAAGACTTTTTGGAATGTACATGGCAAAATAAGGTACTACAAGAATTGTAAGTCACATGGCTTTGTGCTAGAGCAGCAGTGAGGAACCTGTGGGTCTCCAGGCTGTGTATGAACTCAATTAGAAAGGTCCTCGAGAGACTTTACCTGCTTACCTCCTTCCTATCCTCCTTCTCCTAACTGCTGTTCCTCCTGCTGCCAGTTTTGATAGCAGGACAAGTAGCTCTCCACCTCTCCAGATTGCCCTCCACATTAGCCCCTCCTCTGAGTGCTTCATTAAACACTGGGAGACACCTTGGGAAGCTTGGCTTTGTTTGTTTGCAGAGCAGGGTGCTAAAACAGGCCAACACAGCTGATATGTGGTGCTGAAATGCTGACGTATACGCAAACCATGGGAGCAGCTTATGGCCTTTCTGGCTTGCCCTGCTTTCCCAGGGTTTCCTTGCATAATTGAGTGCCCATTTTTATGCTAGAGGTGGAGAAGGTTGTATGAATACCTGTGATGTTTTCTCCTCTTGATGGAAGTACAAACAGAAAGGGAGATACACACGCTGGTATAATTTTCAATAAATGTTTGGGGAGCTATTCACTTTTGCATGCTCTTTTTTAAACACTTGGAAGTGAATGTTTTTTTGAGAAATGAAGCCACATCTCTGGAGGGATAGAGTTGTAGCTATCAGCATCCCATTTCACTTCTGTTGATAGCTTGGAGGAGGGAAGGGGAAGCAGAAAGACTGTGCAGTGAAACCCTTCAGCACCAAACCTAAAGGAAGGAGGAGAGGGAGAGCCTGGTTACTGCCCATCCACTCCTATGTTCCTCCTTGCTGGCTGTTTCCAGCATGTCATTCATAAAAGTTGTTAAAACTAATTCCATAGTTGCTCTTCCTCCAGTCCAATGTCTGCATTCTCTGCAACTAAGACTGGTTGTTGAAAGTCTTCAGGCTCCTGCCTCCCCAGCAGAGCTGCCAGCAGAGCTCTCCTGCTGCCCTAGCACTGCTTGGTGTGGCTGTGAGCAGCTGAGGCTGGTGGGGATCCAGGACAGGCAGCTCCCTGTGCAGCAGGGACCATGCCAGGTGGCATCAGTACCTTCTGTACTCCAGCATCTTGCACCGAGCCAGTCAGGCATCTTTCCTTGCAGAACCAAATCGGAACAGCATCGTTCTGGGGCATTTGTTTTTAACTGAGGTTTGCACACAGTCTAAGGGTTTGCTGCTTATTTATACAGTACTGCAAGGGGTAATGTGACTGTCTTGAGTACTGTACATGTTCTTCAAATACTGTGGGGAGGACAGATAGCAAGGAGAGGGAGAGACCACCAGGACCCCTGTGGCAGCAAAAGACCATGTATTTGGGGACTGGCTTGGGCTGCCTGCATGGTACTTGTGGTAACCCGTGGGGAAAAGAGGTGCCACACAAGCTGCAGCAGGGCTGTCCACAGAGGAGCAGGCAGTATGGTCCCTCTCTCGGCAGGGAAATGGATGGCATCTGCATGTTTCCCTGCTGGGATCTAGATGCCAAACCCTTGAGACTCTTCCTGATGAATGCAGGTTATCTAATTGTATCCAAACATTTCTCCCCATCTCTAAAAAAAAACAAACCAAGACACCACATGCAGGGACTGGGCTGGTGGTATCAGGTTCTTGGATTGTCAGTGTTTTGGCTGTATCTAATGTTTCATTATTAAAGGCTTTGTTTTGATTTGATTTTGATCCTGAATGCAGGTGCTTTCAGCCTCTTGACAATCCAGAGTGCAGTTGCTGTGGCTAACACACTGAAGACACTGGTGCTGGGTGTCTGAGGGGCTCTTACTTTTGCATAGGAGCCCGTGTAGGGCGTTGTTACGTAGCAAACATTAGCAGCAGCAGTAAGATGAGAAGCCTGATAGCAGCAAATCTGCCGTGAGGGTCAAGAGGGGACAACCTCACCTTGCAGTCCTGCTGAAATTCCAGTTTAACCACTGAGGTATGAAAGTTGTACAAAGATGGAAAAATGGGAGCAAGCTTAAACTCGGCTTTATTTTAGTATCTAGAAATAACACTGAAAAGGTGTAGATTTTTTAATTGTTTTGGCAATTAACACACAGATTTGTGTGCTGCTTTCCCATCCCTCCCCCACAGAACCAGATTTTAGAAGCAGTTCCCATAGACATGGAAAACTGAAGTATTGTCAAGTATCTTCTCTGAAAGTTGGCTTGTTGTATCTAAGACACGTAGTTTCCCTGTGTTAAGCAGAATGAAATGCTGCAAGTTGCTTTATTTTCCCAGAGGGGCCGAGCCAGTTATTCCCCACAGCTAGCACTCCTGCAAGGCATTGACAGGGCTAACATATTTTCTTCTCTTGCTCAGCCTCATGACTGGCATTTTTTTTGTCTTAGTTTAACAGGTATTTGTGTTTTTTTCAGTGTCCTTCTCAGCAGTATTCCCCAGTAGACTCTCAGGTAATCACGTGCAGCCATGTGTGGCCCGTGCATTATTTTGCACTCTGCTTAGCAGCCTGACAGGTGTGTACTGCCTGGAGCAACTGCTGGGTGAAAATCACATGTGCAGGCCTAGGAATTACAAATCATAGACAGTTTCCTAGCATTTCTAGGCTTTTTGGTGTCAAGATTTTTTTTTTTTTAAAGCCGTCTTCTGGCGTTTTTTAATTTATAGGGGTCACCTTAAAATTTTCCTGTGGGACAAGGGAGGCTGGAAACATTCTCCTGTGTTTGTGACTTTGTAAGATGGGTCATTTAGAGCACCACCAGGTTAGGTGCAGTGTTCTGTCGTGGCAAACAATATTTTATGGAAGGGTACATACTATTCCTTGAAAAATGTAGCCTGGGGGAGATGAGGAAGAGTTCTTGGCTGAAACTTTTGCATGAGGCAGTGTGACAGAGCAGCCAGGGAATATATCGCATGCTAATAAAGTTCCTTCTTCAGTGTGAAAAGTACAGGCTCTGTGAGTGACAGTGGGTCTTTTTTTACCTTTTGACATTGTAACTTGACCCATAATGAGGCATCCACCAGCATGCCTTCAGTCCTTTCCAAAGAGCTGCCACAACTAAAGAGATTTTTTTTTTTGAGAATAATCTGTGACCCAGCAAGGTTGGCTGCAATGTTTGTTTGTTTTTCTCTCTCCCGCTGGTTCCTACTATTCTTTTACTCCCACATCCTATCTGAGCCTTGTTTTCAAATGCATTCTTCAGCCTTCTCCTTCCCTACCTACTGCATCCTGTGTTCTCCTTTCTGACTTCCTTCTCTTTTCTTATAGCTTTTCTTTCCAGTTCCTTTTGGTTCTGGTCCCCCAGGAGCAAGGAGCGAAACATTAACAGTTGCTGAGTACAGAGTTAATCTGGCTCTTTTTAGGAGGGTAGAGTTCAGGTGAGGGCTCTGGGAGACATCCTTTGTGTATGACACTGTGCCCTGGGGCCCTTGGCATCACTTCATTGCTGTCGTAGCAGACGAAAATATATCTGTACTCCACCTACTATCATCCACAGTCCAGCATTTGAGATAAAAATACTGATAAATTTTGATCTTTGCTAAGACATGGATGTTCCAGTCGTTGCAAGTTAATTAGCAGGCATTAATTGCTCTGCTTTACCACCTGGACTTGCATCTCACTCATAAAAAGAAAGCTGAAGGGCTTCAGACTTAGGGAAAGCAAAGGAAATGTATTTGAATTATCTCATGTATTGATAGAAGATATGGGAATTGCAGGTGCTGTGACAGTGGTTTGGAAAAAAATACTATTTCACACTAAATTCAGCGTGCGTACCTGTGTCTTTCTAAGTCAGACTGAAGCTTTTACAGTAAGGCTCTTAGATTGGTCAGGGATACATCCCTGTGTTATCTGTACCTCTTTGTCAATTGAGGATCACCATGCTCATAAATCTGTGCTTAGAACATGTGCAGGAACTTCCTGTGTTGATGTCAGCATATCCTGAATATAAATCACAGGTATAAAATTGTATATATTGCTGCATGTTGCATGGGTAAGGCTGGGTAATGTATGTCTTCATTATCTCTCTGAGGAGACACCTAATTTGTGTACGGTGAGTTTTTATACTGTCTGAAAATACAGCTTTAGAGACCATGCAGAGAAGAGCATTTTCCAGATGATTTTCCAGTTAGCTGTAGCCAAAGGTTTGAGTAGTTTGATCCTTGCAGTTCACAACATCTACTAAATGGAAATGCAGAAGAAGAAACCTTTTAACATAATAATCACTGTGCTGGAAGATTTATCTTCCTGCTAATTTCATATGCTTGTGATGCCCAGATGGTTATCAGTTGTGTGCTAATGTAATCTTCTGTCCTGCTGGTTTATTTGTAACCAGGATTGGTCTGTTTATGTGTGGCTGCATGTGGCAATTAGTTTAAATCTTTTATCTTATTTTACACGTTTGTCTGTATGCAACACATAAGGAGGAATCCACCTTGTAAAACAAATTTGGTATAAATGGGTTAGTGAGTAGATAATACCTGTTCTGTTGGGATATTATATACTTTAACCATATGATCATAACAGAAAAATAAATGCAAAGAAATTAAAACCTGATTTATTTGTTGTCCATACATGTACAAAATGTTACTGTGTTTCAGATTTCTAGATCATTTTATGTATTTTTCACTTAACTTTTGTAATTCAAAATACAGAATATAACTGTAGTAGGTAGTTATTTCTTGAAGACTACCATTAATAAATAAAAGAAGCTAAAACAAAGGTGATTTTAAAAATAGAGAAATGCACACACAGACACACACACATATATATATTCATATTTTAGTCTAATGCATCTTTATAACTTGTTTCAGGTTGAAGAAGCTTCTTGAACAGGAGAAGATCTATCAAGCCCGGAAGGAGAAGGAGCATACAAAGAGAATCAATAAACTAAGAGAAGAACTAGTCAAGCTCAAATCATTTGCACTCATGCTGGTGGATGAAAGACAAATGCATATTGAACAACTTGGTCAACAAAGCCAGAAAATACAGGACTTAACCCAAAAACTAAAGGAAGAAGAAGAAAAGCTTAAAATCATTAGTGCAAAAACAAAAGAAGATGGACAAAAACTGATGAAATTAGAGGCAGAACTTGAACACAAAACATCATCATTTTGTCAAGAACATGAGGAGATGACTGCTAAACTGGCTAATCAAGAGTCACATAATAGACAGCTAAGGCTCAAGCTAGTGGGGTTGACTCGCAGAATAGAGGAGCTAGAAGAAACTAACAAAAATCTTCAAAAAGCTGAGGAGGAACTTCAAGAACTAAGAGATAAAATAGCAAAAGGGGAATGTGGGAACTCTAGCTTAATGGCAGAAGTGGAAAACCTTCGCAAGCGCGTGCTTGAAATGGAGGGGAAAGATGAAGAGATCACAAAAACCGAATCCCAGTGCAAAGAGCTGAAAAATAAACTGCAAGAGGAAGAGCACCATAGCAAAGAGTTGAAACTTGAAGTGGAAAAACTGCAAAAAAGAATGTCAGAATTAGAGAAACTGGAAGAGGCTTTCAGTAAAAGTAAGTCAGAATGCACTCAGCTACACTTAAACTTGGAGAAAGAAAAAAATTTGACTAAGGATTTGATAAATGAGTTGGAAGTGGTGAAGACTCGAGTGAAGGACCTTGAGACATCAGAAAGCAAGTTGGAAAAAGCTGAAATAAGCTTAAAAGATGACCTTACGAAGCTGAAGTCATTTACTGTAATGTTGGTTGATGAGCGAAAAAATATGATGGAAAAAATAAAACAGGAGGAAAAAAAGGTTGAGGGCCTAAACAAGAATTTTAAAGTTGAACAAGGGAAGGTTATGGATGTAACAGAAAAATTGATAGAAGAAAGTAAGAAATTTTTGAAACTGAAATCTGAAATGGAGGAAAAAGTGTCTAGTTTGACAAAGGAAAGGGATGAGTTAATTGGCAAACTGAGAAGTGAAGAAGAAAAATCCTCTGAATTAAGGTGTAGAGTTGACCTGTTAAAGAAAAGAATTGATGGTATGGAGGAAGTAGAGAGAGAAATTACAAGAGGTCGAACCAGGAAAGGAGCAGAGCATGGTTGTCATGAGGACAACAAGATTAAGGAACTTACCATTGAAATTGAAAGACTGAAAAACCGTCTCAAACAACTGGAAGTGGTTGAAGGAGATTTGATGAAGACTGAAGATGAGTATGATCAGCTAGAGCAGAAATTTAGGACTGAGCAGGATAAAGCTAATTTTCTTTCTCAACAGTTGGAGGAGATGAAACTCCAGATTGCCAAAACCAAAGCAATAGAAAAAGGTGAGGTGGTGAGCCAGGAGGCAGAGCTGAGGCACAGGTTTCGTCTGGAAGAGGCCAAAAGCAGAGATTTGAAAGCGGAAGTTCAAGCACTTAAGGAAAAAATCCATGAGCTCATGAACAAAGAAGATCAGCTTTCTCAGCTCCAGGTTGATTATTCGGTTCTACAGCAAAGGTTTATGGAAGAGGAAAACAAAAACAAGAGCATGGGACAGGAAGTTTTGAACCTGACAAGAGAGCTGGAGCTTTCTAAGCGTTACAGCCGCGCTCTGAGGCCCAGTATGAACGGGAGAAGAATGGTCGACGTTCCCGTGACGTCCACCGGCGTGCAGACAGATGCTCTAAGCAATGAAGCAGCAGAAGAAGAAACTCCAGCAGTGTTTATAAGGAAATCCTTCCAGGAGGAGAATCATATCATGAGCAATCTGCGACAGGTAGGTCTGAAAAAACCCATGGAGCGTTCTTCAGTGCTTGAGAGATATCCTCCAGCAGCAAATGAGCTTGCTATGAGGAAATCTTGGATACCATGGATGAAAAAGAGGGAAGCTGGGGCTCAGACAACTCCTGATAAAGGAGCCCGAACCCACAGTAGTCCAGCACATCCTGGAGAGGTTGTCCTTTCACCAAAGCAGGGTCAACCTCTTCATATTCGGGTGACACCAGACCATGAGAACAGTACAGCAACTTTGGAGATAACCAGCCCATCCGCAGAGGAATTTTTTTCAAGTACCACTGTCATTCCTACCTTGGGAAATCAAAAGCCACGAATAACTATCATTCCCTCTCCAAATGTTATGCCACAGAAAGGAAAAGGCAGTGAAAGTCCCATGGGCCCAGATCGTTCCATGTCTCCAGTCACTATAACAACATTCTCCAGGGAGAAGTCCCCAGAGGGAGGGAGAGCACCCTTCGCTGACAGGCCTGCATCGCCAATTCAGATCATGACAGTATCGACATCTGCAGCGCCGGCAGAAATCTCCGTCTCTCCGCAGTCACAAGATATGACCATGGGAAGGGCTGTCTTCAAAGTCACACCAGAAAAGCAAACCGTCCCGACTCCAATCCGCAAGTACAATGCCAATGCCAACATTATTACAACAGAAGACAACAAAATCCACATCCACTTGGGTTCCCAGTTTAAACGTTCTCCCAGCGCGGTGCCTGACGGGGCGAGCCCTGTGATCACAGTCCGACCGGTGAACATCGCGGCAGAGAAGGAGGTTGTAACTGGTACTGTCCTTCGATCGCCTCGGAACAACCTGTCCCCGCGACCCGCAGCCAGCAAGGTGACAAGTACTATCACCATCACCCCCGTTACAACATCCTCCACACGAGGAACACAATCAGTGGTAAGCAGTGTAGTCTCGTGGTGTGGTCTTCATGGCAAGGAGGAGGACAAACCGTAACTTGGGTTTGAGACACCAGCAGGGAGAATGGGGGGGATGGTGAGGAGAAACTGTTGTCTTGCCTGCATTTCTTCCAGCCTCAAGCTTAATTATAAAATCAGAATTTGCCCAATTCACATATTTTTGTACCAGTGTTGGATGCTGGTATACTTTTGGTATTATCTCCCAAAGCAGTTAACTTCCAGAGGAAGTCCCTTCAAAGTTAATTTCATAACGGCAACCCAGCAAAATTGCAAGTGAGAGACAGAGGGACAAAGAATGATGGGGATGACAGAGCAGGAAACTATTTTTATTTTTGATGAGTGCAATT
Organism: Rhipidura dahli; assembly: GCA_013399225.1. Classification (NCBI taxonomy): domain Eukaryota; kingdom Metazoa; phylum Chordata; class Aves; order Passeriformes; family Rhipiduridae; genus Rhipidura; species Rhipidura dahli. Next base: position 196,670 of record VXAC01006449.1, on the reverse strand, counting down.
TCTGACTTTTGAAAATACTTCTCATGTTTTTTTGGCACAGCTAGCAGGTCTTTAGACTCTAATTATGCAGGCTGGTGTTTCTTTGATATAATCCCATGATCCCCATATAATTCAGTTAATATCTGCTGTATTACTAAACTCCAGAGGAATAAATAAACAGATATTGTCACTACTTACAGCTCCAAGCCTCTTTAGCCAGGGAATAGTAGAGCTCTTTCTGTTCCTCTGAACTTCTATAAGTGCTGTATTACAGTAGTGCTCCCTGCAGCATTTTTTTTTTGCTTTCTCTTTGGGCTTCTATGGTGGAACCCCAGCTTTTTTTCCATACTGAACGACTTTTCACTTCTGTCTTTAACTATAGTGGGCCGTATTTATTGATAGTCCTCCCCCAGTTTGTTATTGGATATACATTTTTATTGCTTTAGTTGGAAATACCCCGGGAAAGAAGAATTTAACCTAAACAGAAAACCAGCAGTACTGTGTTAGTCCAAAAACTTAGTTAGACAGAGTCTGCAACAGATGCTCAGGGGAAGATTATTTTGAGTGGGTGAACACACAGTAATGTTTCCCTTAGCGTCTGTTCCCAGTTTTTGGCAATAGGTGGGTATTTCTCTCTGAACCAGAGCCTGTAGCCACATCTTTTGTCTTTAATAGACCATGGCAGAGCTTTCTCCTATTTATTCTTTTAATTGCTTTTTGAACTCATTTACACTGTTGTTTCCACAACATCAGGGGGCAGCGAATTCAGCTGTGGGCTTTGGGAAAAGCTCTTTTGTTTGATACCTTTTATGCTATACCTTCATTGGTTACAGCCTTTTTCTTGTATCTTGACAAATAGTGAATAGTCATCCCCTGCTCATTTGTCCATGCTGCTCCAGAGTCAGCAGACCCCTGCAACACGCCTCGTCAGCCATCTCTTTCCAAGCTGAAACAACGTCGAAGTGTATTTAAGATACACTTTCACACTTTTGGAGAGAAGCTGCCATTCCCATTTAAGGCTTCTGAATTAAGAAAACCTGCATTCATCACACAGATCTGTCGGGGATTGCCCGTGCGATCGCTCTCTCTCCACCTATATAATGTATTGTAGACACTTTATTATACAGTGTTTCCCTACATATTCGAGGCAACTGTTCATTTTTAAAAGTCTTGAATTAATTAATTTACAAACTCCTTTGTCTCTCAGAAGCTTGGAAAACTGTTTTTTTAAAAAACTTTTCTTTTTAACTAGATGTCTGTCTCTACTGTGATGATGCACTGAACCGTGGCAGACAAAACTTTTTTGTTTTGTTTTTTTTTCTGGTTAAAAACTGACTTCTTTCTTCACTTTATCCTCCCTAATTTGGAATGTAAGGAAAATAGTTCAACCATAAGATTTACTTTATCTTATGCTTCCCTTTGTTTTTTAATGTCCCTAGTCAGCTGAGCAGGCAACTTCCAACAGGCTCAAATGTGCCTTTTCCTCCCCAGCCTCTTGGGAAAAAAAAAAAAGTGTATTCACCATCTGTTTTGCAAATGTCAACTTTACAAACACACTTCACTGCCCCTAGTCACAAAAACCACGCTGTGATCATTTACTCAGTAACCCTAGATGAAATTAACAGATAAAATTTTGAGGGTTTAAGTTAATAAAATCGAACAAGACTAACTGATACACAGCTGCTTTCTTAGCTCACTGGTTTTAATTTTTGTCTTAACTCTCCTCACACAAGATGCTTTGTACAATGTATTAATGCCTTTTCCATGGCAGCCTATGGATTAAGATAGTTCCCATAGAAACAGAAAAAAATGATGTTTAGTCCTCCTTAGCTTGGTTAGTCAAATTCACTCCCAGGAAAGTACTTGGACTATCCTAGCAGACCTAGGATATGATTTTTTTATTACAGATGGACCACAGAGATCAGAGGATATGGAGACCAGAATGAGCCTAGTTATTAGTCTTGCCTTAGCACGTTGGCTCAATTTCTGTTCCCAGGACAGTCATAGAGTTTGGAGAAAAAATCCCACAGGATGAACCCAAGTATTCTTTGTGAAAAAACCCAAACCAGTGGTGACTCTATGCTGTTTTTTGATTCAGGCCTTACATTTAATTGTAGGATTGCAGGTGAATGTGGATCTTTGGCTACCAGGTTGGGTGTCAGTCCTATACTCACTTAATCCCTGTGCTCCCCACCTCCTACAAGCCTGGCAGTGAGTGCCAACTGCTTATGCTGCCAGGTTACACAGTGACTCCAGTGCCATGCAAATCTGCAGGGAGCAGAGGGAATCCCGGCTGCAGCAGAGCCAGCACGGTGGCACAGCACCAACCATGCAGAGTGTCCTGTGACCGAGGCAGGAGGGCCCGGCTGAGAAGCTGCTGGGTGCCACAGCTAACGGGACAAGTGTTTGTTTGTGCAGCTGTAGGGCCACTTGTAAGTGGGCAGCACTCAGTTGGAGCTCGGCATCTAAATGTAGCTCTTTGTAGGTGTCCCATGTATGCTCTGAGCTGCTGCTAGAGCTGCTGGAGGTGCAGGGGGCAGCTCACTTGCCCGTGCAGAGGTGTGTGCTGCTGGCTGTGTGCCGGTGGCAGCTGAGACAGGTGTGAGGCTGGGAGGGATAACAGACCTGGACCTTTCTGCAGTGGCAGCTGGTGGGACACCTCAGATGGCACGAGATGCCTCAGTGTGGGCAACTGAGTCAGTCTGTAGTCATCAGTCCCCGTGTCAGCACTGTGTCTGCTGGCTCTCTGGTGACTGCGGGGTGATCCAGCTGAGCCATGGCTAGCTTCTGTGGGAGCTGAATTACCCACTGGCTCCAATGACCATATTGACTAGATCGCAAGTCCCACCCTTTCAGAATTCAGTTACCTAAATATACTTTAGTTTAGTGTCATTTGCAGTGCTGTCAAGTAGTCTACCTACCTTCCAGCTGCTTATCAGAAGTTTTAGGTCTCCTTGGGTCATCTGTCTTGTCTACCAGCCCTGTGCACATCGCTTGAGTAGCCCAGGGCATCTCAAATTGCTCAAGGTGTCTGCTGGTCTCTGAACTGAACCATTTCTGTCCAGGGCAAGCTGAGGCCTGATCTGATTGAGAACAAATGTTGAAAAGGCACCTTTGTAATTAAAATATTCCAGAAGCCAGTGTGTGCATGAAAGCATTCTCTTTGTGTGTCAATAAAATGCACAAAGCAGGATCTGTTATAAACTACTCAAACATGCTACATGTTGTGTATGTTCAGTTTGCTTTTTTTCCTTTAATGGGACTGTCCAACCTAACTGCAGCTTCACAGGTTAATACACCTGTGTCTGCAGCGAGAACTGATTATGACTGCACCATAGCAGCTGCATGTGTTCATCTCACTCTCAGTAATGCCTTGCACAACCTCACTTGGGTCCCTGTGCTGTTGCAGCACCATGTCTTGCCCTGCCAGCTCAGATCCAGCTTGTGTCACCCAGTGTCCCAAGGGGCTGTATCTCGGGCACTCCATGCCATCTGCGTGAGGGTTGGTTTCTAGTTGGAGCCACATTCCTGGATCAACCAGAAGACCGCAGCCTACAGACAAACAGGGCTGGAAGGAATGGCTTTGAGCTCTTGGAAGAAATGAGGAAGAAACAGGCAGTCGTGTGGATTCTCTGCCACAGATGCTACAGATGCAGGCTGGATGTGTTCTCTGCTTGCTGCCCCTTCCCGCGCCCAAGGGGACACGGGCTGGGGAGGCACCTTTGTGCCATCTCACTTGGCAAACACAAAATGCTTTTGCAGCTGCCTGGGAAGCAGGCATTAGCTTCCATGCGATCAACACGATCAACACGTTAGTATGCTGGAATGAAGGCAACTAAGACATTTAAAGCAAGTTAGAGTTCTTTTCAAAGTGCTTTTGAGTGATTTAGGCTTGAAATGAGTAACTTGAAAGCGCCCAAATCCTTAGTTAATAATTTACATGTGAATAAAGCTGAAGAAATGCCTGAGATTCCAGCTACTCCATTTGATTGCCTCATGTTTACACACTGTGGAACTCTTTCAGGGAGTACAAGATGTTTGTCATTTGGGTTCCCGGGGATGTTGACATATTTTCCAAGGCTGATGGAATGCATTTGCATGTTTTGCCCTACAGAATTGTATGGGCTTAACTTGTTTTGACATCTACATGTGAGTTCCATATTAGCCTTTAGACTGCTATTGTAAATGTTGCTTTTAGTTATTGAAAATGGCTTCCTTCCTGTCAGGCAGACAGCATTCAAGTTTTCCAATTGTGATTTTTTTTGAGTGTACACATGGGGTTTTGAACTGTTCTTAGAAGATTAACGAATGGTTTTCCTTTGCTTGCTCAGGATGCAGACAGAAAGCTCTGATGCCACTGGCTGAAAAACATTTGAGAGAGAAAAATACTCCTTTGTAGAGCATTTTTAAGTGAATGTACAAATGCATGTTGCAGCTAACATGATCCCCCAATCCAGTCTATTTCAGCAGTTTAGTTTTATTTTGCTTATATGTCATAAGTTGCAGAGTTTAGTCATTGAGCAGGTGTGTCTAGCCAGGATTCCAGGATCTCAGTAGAATTGTTCTCTTTTGTGAGATCAGTCTTTATCCATAACCTGAACAGAGCTATCAGACACATAAAATTCAGCTGAGACACTGAAGTTGTCACCACTACCATTTGCGTCCGTATTGCACGCTGCAGGAGATAAAGTCCATTTTCCTTTCAAAATTGTCATGTTTATAAATATTTTCTTTAAGTCGTGGTTCATATGGGGTAGCTCCAGTTTTGACCTTGAAGAGTATGCACATCATTATCTGGCCAAGAGAGACAGAAAATAGCAGTTGGCCCTTTTAAGTCTTTTTATCCTATCCAAGTACTCCTTGTGTATTTACAGAGTGAGATACAGTTGCTTCAGCACATGTGCTGATTGCAGTTTCAGAGCTATGGGATAGCTTTCGCCTGGCCTCCAGCTGGGGCTGGCTCCAGAAGGGCACAGGACCTGTGTTGGGTCTGCCAACCCCAAGCCAAACACTTAGGCTGTTCTTTTTTTTTTTTTTTAAATTCTGAAGTACTCAAACTTGAGGATAAGGGTGCTTGCTAGGCTGTTGTCCAGGGCAGAAGACTGGCAGAGATAGTAAAATTACCGTATCCACACTGCCTTGAGGTACCCATGGAAATCTGGGTTAGCAGCTTCACCCTCATCAGTTTCTCAAGCTGTGATTAGGGCTTGGCGGGGGAGAGCCCTTTCCCACATCCCACCTGCCACAGCCACAGGAAAAGGAAATGCAAATCTTTTCTCTGTCTCTCTCTCCCAGCCCCCTGCTCTTCCCAGTGCAGAAATAAGTGGCCCCAGCCATGACCTCAGCATACTTTGAGAAGTAAAATTCAATTTTATTTATAATGCTGAGTGATCATGCCCCAGCTCCTAAAATTCGGCTGTTACCCTGGGTTCAGCATTAGCCTCATGTCACTATGCTGTTCTGAGGGCCCGTGCTAGTGTCTGTACAAGATGCTAGTAATGTACCTGTCTTGACAGCCAAGCCAATGTTGTGGTAGCCTCTAAGGCCATCCTGCACTATGTCATGCTATAGAATGGGGGATCTGCACAGATTCCCATCCTTATGACATCTTGATTCAAAACACTGGACCTCAGCTCTGGGAAACTCATTTGATCTCAGCTCTGCCTTTGGCCCTACTCTAGCAGTATGTCCCATGGCCAGATTCCAAATGTGAGTATTACTTTGCTAATAAGTATGGATTGGGGTATTGTTGTTTGAGAGGTAAGTGAAGAACCAAAGAAAATATAAGATTAGCGTGTATAAGAAGAAGTCCTTAATTGATGGCATTTTTCTCTGTGTCTTTGTTTTGCAGACTGGACAGGATGGGTCATCCCCGAGACCTACACCCACCCGCATTCCTGTGTCAAAAGGTATGAAAGCAGGAAAGCCAGTAGTGGCAGCCCCAGGAGCAGGAAATGTGACAAAATTCGAGCCTCGTGCCGAGACTCAGTCTATGAAAATAGAACTGAAGAAATCTTCAGCCAGCAGCTCTGCCTCCCTGGGCGGGGGTCAGGGCTGATGGTGGTGGCTCAGGGGGTACGTTCTGCAGGTTTTACTGCTGCTGTGGAAGTCAGCTCCTCTGTCTGTGTAGTTGTTCACTTGCCTGTACTAACGAAGTCCTGCAGCTGTCACTTAACAAGAAACTAATAAGTGTGTGCACTGACTACTTAAATAACAAAATCCTTTTGTTTTCTTACTCAACTTA
>VXAC01006449.1:134916-190412 GCA_013399225.1 Rhipidura dahli | reverse complement strand
AAAAAAAAAAAAGCTGTCAAAAAGGCAGTTTTATGCCAGGAAGATTTTCAGTCTAGGAAGTGAGAATGGGGTAACTGCACTAAGTTGTTAATCTAGTTCAGGAATTCATAATGATAGACTTGGTCACTTTTTAGTAGATCAAAGGAAGTTTGGTCACTTTTACTAGATTGTCTTCCCCCTTAACAGATCACTTTCCACACTTTCTGCTGCATGGGCTACTTTCCTTCCTGCCTTGATCACATTATTGAAATGCCACATGGCCTAGGGAAGCAATGTCAGAAGATGGTGCACTTGAGGTCCTGTTTTAAAGAAAACCCGTACCTCAGGTGTGGGAGGGGAAGAGGGGAAGGATGGGCATTGTGTGACCAGCCGTTTCTGTAGGAGCCTCCCATCAAAACCAGCTTGAGCTGCTTTCTCAAGATAGTTACTAAATTCAGGGGCATAGAGATGTTGTACAATGTTTGGCAGCAGCAGTGCTAAGCAGCAACTTAATTCTTCCAGAGGGAGTTAACACTTGTAGACAATGCTTAGAACCAGGTCCCTGACTTACACACACTGGGATACTGCCAGCCAGCTTAGGGCTCTGATGAAGGCTCGTGAGCCGGAAGGTGTTTAGTCTTCAGCAAAGCTTGAGAGACACTGTCTGGCAAAAATCAATACAATCCATTTGTGCCTGCTCCAAAGACCACTTAAGGCTATGAAGCAGCTCTTTCCATTGACCTGACTAGGTTTTCAGTTTTCCTGGTCAGGTCTTATATTTAAACCTTACTTGCCAAGCATCCTTATGTCTTTGAGGGTAAGGCAGCACAGACTGCTGGTGGCAGGAATTGCTATTTAAAGGCACAGCTCAGGTACAGGCAGTGAGAGGGTTTGGTAAGGAAGTTACTCTCAGTTTTCAGTTGTGTAAAATTTTTTGTCATAAATGCAGACCGTCTTACAATATCATGGTGATTTATCATTTTTCCTTCCCTCTTTGTGATTTCCTCATTTGTATGTTTGCATTTTTTAAGCATGTTTTAAGGAATTGTTCCAGCATGGAAACAGTGTGGATGCTGATGATTATTATGATTGTTTATTTAATAACAGTAAAGTTATTAAAGCACATTTCCATTAAGTGATCAATTTTCACAGAAGAAAGTCCCAACCAAAAGAAATGAAGCTGAGCAGACCGATAAATAAATGATGGGTTTAAAGTTGTATAATGCTTCAATCACCTAAGCAAGCTGTGAAGGGCCCAGTGGTTAAAACAGAACGCAGACCACAAATAAATTATAAATAAAATTCACAGAAAGGAAAATGCACCAGTGGCTGAAATATGGAATTTGGCCTGGGAGAAGATATTTGATGGAGGACTCTGTCACAGAAGGTCAACAAAATTATATTCAATCCGAGCAATGTTTAGTTTTCAGTTTGCTTTGCACTGCTCTCCAATTTCAGATCCAGATATGACAATTATCCCATGGTAAAGCTGGCATTCATTCACATGAAAGGCATTTTTTCTTTGCTACATCAAGAAAGAAGTACACTGTGATTTTTTACACATGTAGCACCTAAAATGCCTGTTAATTTTATGGTTCTGGTTCCTATGGCATCCAAATCAGTTTAGTATTAGTAGCATTTTTCATAACTCCTATTCCCAGTACTTCAGATAAAACTTGGAAACTGGAATTAGCAAGCAATGTGGATTACTATGTCAGAAACACATCAGATCCTCTCAAGTAATTCTTATCACTTAAAAGCGGCAGTAAATTGTTGCTGAGATCCTACTGTTCTTACTGTAACACAGACTTTATAACAGATATTTAAAGGGGAAAAAAAAGGGGTTTTTTTTCTGGATATTCACTCTAAATACTGCTACTGAAGGAAGTTGTAAGGTCAAACCAGTCATTTAAATTATACTGCAAACATGATCCCCAAGCTAATGTGGCTTGATGCAGCTGCTTTAAGCCTTCCTTGTGTCAAAGAAACTTAGTTCCTTAGTTAACTGTCACCATACTCAATGTTCTGTGTGTGCCTGTGGTTGAAAATTTTGTTTTTGTTTGAGGTCTAAGAAACTAATTCACCTGAAGAAACAAGTTAGCTTCACAGTACCTGAAATCTAGGGCACACAAACTGGGACAACTGTAGAGTCAAAAGGATTTGATGAAACAGACTTTAGAAATTTCAGATAGGTCAGACTTAGGATCCTATCATTTTTCCCCAGGGGCTGCACAACAAAAACAGACTTTTGCTCTGCAGCAAAGTCTAAAGGGTTGGAATCGGGCAGCTGGTTAAGCTGTTAGCTAAAAATAGGTATTTAATTATACTCAGAACTTTTTACATCTGTTTTAATTGACCTAATATTCTTGTTTCCTTAAGGTAGAAGGGTAAGATGAAGAAGAAAGAAAGCCTATAGTTCAGAAGTCTTAAAAATTCAAACATAACTCTTTGTATTACATTGACATTTCCTCTGAATCTGAAGACAGTTATGTTTAGTGACTACAGTAAGATTCTCCATTCAGTAAGTCAGCTCCAGAAAGCAGTGAAACAACCAGATCTAAAGACAGCCCAAGAGGCATCCTGAAGATCTTCTTGATGTTCTTCCACAGCCCGTGTCTAGTCAGTATTTCTGTTAATACTTAACTCTAGCACTGCAGCCTCTGAACCTCACTGACATCCATAATGCAGGTATTCTTGTATTTCCTCTGAGGCTTTTAAGTCAAACCACAATTTCCTGGTCACTTAAAGTCAGGATATAACTCCACACTGGACTGAAAAGCTGTAGTCCTGTCTTTGTAACCTCCAGCCAAGAAAGTACTCACTGGTTATGTGGCTGTTCTTTGAGCTGGCACTAGTGTTTGAACTTAAATGGGGAACTGATCTGAATTAAAAGGAATCTGGCAAAAAGCATAAAGACTGGCTTTAATGGAACTTAGTGCCAGGCTTACAGGCCAGAAAAAGAAAGAAGGAAGGTGCAGGAAGCCAGTTGGTGTTTTAAAGTGACTGTAGGATCATGAATGCCTCCTAGCAGATCAAATACCACACTAAGGAAGGGATAGTGCTGCTTATTTTCAAAAGCTTTTGATTGAAACCTTTTTTCAAAGGTAAGAGACTGGTCCCCCTTCTCAACAGTATCTGAGGAGACTCAAACCCATATCAGCTGCAGGCAGGTTCACTTGTGGTACTGACAGCTGAGGAGTAAGAAGGTGGCATTCTCATTCCCTTCTGGAAACGCTGTGCTGTTCTGCAGGGAATGCTTCAGTATTCACTGGTTGAGGGGTCAGGATACTGAACTAGGAGGGAGCCCCCCGAGATTTGTGTCCCTGTTCCAAAGGCTGCCTTTGAGCCTGGCCTTTTTGAAAAGAAGGCTTATAAGATGAAGTGTCTGTGTTCACCCATCTCTCCATCTCTCCTTCTCTAAATAACACCAAACACACCAACCAATTTCATCCAAACATGACAAAGCAATAGGGGTCTCCAGAGTAAGAGGTTTTTCCAGTTTAATGAAAAGGATGGTGGAGAAGAGGAGCAAGACCTTAGCAGTGCCTCACTGTGTGGAAGAGCAGGGCATGAGCTCACCTTCATATAGCATCAAAGAATGAATACAGAAGAGTGTTGCCAGAAATGCCACAAGGACAAGCTTTGTTCAGACCTGATTTTACTAGGCTCCAAAGAATCAAACCCTGACACATCGATCCATAGGAAAATATTAGGGCTTTATTGACAGGGCTTTTGTGTATTCTACATTACTGGATTGTAAGGTGTAAACCAAGCCTTCCTAAGTGATCATCTGGAACCACTCATCTTCATGCTTTCTCTCTTAACTTTTTCTCTGCCATTTTGTTGGGGTTTTTTTTGGTTTTTTTTTTTTTTTTGCAATGAAGTTGAACAGTTTCAGTAGCAAAAATAATGCACTCAGAATCATGACAGAATGCTTTGTCAGGAACTAAGATGATTGAGAACCAGTCTTTGTACTTTCAGTCATATTCAGTGTCAGCTGGAGAGAAGCCCTCTTTTGGTTGATGACATGGCCATATTAGCAGTCATAATAACTCAAGCCCAGCAGTAGGAACAAATGATTTAGGACCAGCAGTAAGGTGGAGAGGGGGAAGAGCAAGGAAATTGCCAACCCACTCATGAGCGGCACACATGGACTGAGAAGGTGCACCCTCAGTTTTCCAGATGATCTCCCTGATTTCACATCTACTTTCTAATAAGCTTTCTACCGTGCTCCCTAAGTTAGACCCCATCACCAGACTGACTTCTACATATGGGTATTGGCAATGCAGTCATTAGTAGATCAATACATTTGAGTAAGTGTGACTGAAAAAGAAGGGCTACAGAGCTGCAACTGTAATGCCTGGGGGGTTTTCTCTCAGATCAGTAAACATGCTAAGCAAATGGTAGAAGAAAAATAGAGATTTTGATTTATTTTGCCCACCTTTTTTCCTTTTGCAACATCTGTCAGTGTGATTTTTCAAAACCCAAACACTTTGTGAGTCTTCTTAATATGCCCATAGAGCACACGTTACTGCGTTTAAACCTCAAACCACTTACAGCACATAGCAATCACCACCATGGGAGTAATCTCTAAAGCCACATTAATATGTTGATCTGTGCCAACAGGATGCCAAGTCATATGTCACTGTTTGAAATATGCTACACATGTTCTAAAACATGCTCAGTATTTACATGAATATTCAGTAATTCTGATGAGATGTGGAAGAGCATGTTTTTAAAATAGAGTAAGCTACTGTCCTGCTGGGTTTCAGGTACTTGGCATTAGCTGCAACAGTCAGGATAATTTTCAGACCAATTATATGTTCCCATCACACATCAGTGGCCAATTTCATTCAGTTGCTTTGAAACACGTAGTTTGCTGGCAGGAGTTTCTGTGAGCTCATCTTTCCAACTTGTTTTCATTTAGGGGAATGGTTTTCTCCCCTGCGTCATTGCAAATTAGCCTCTTTCTCTTAATTTTGCTTGAGCTCTCTTGGGCAAAACTATATGCAATATTTCTCATTATAGATATTAATCACATTGACTGTTACTCTCTACACATTTCTCTTACCTTGGCCTTTTTTTCCCCTTGAAATGTAACCAGGGTTAACTAGTGTCAGGTGCAGAGCTATCAGCTCTCAGGAATGAAACACTCAGGTGTGAATGGTTCTCCAGACAAAAAAAAAAACAACCTCTCCTTGGGATTTTAAAAATAGAAACACTGATGTATGATTCTCTTCTGTTGCTTGGATGTGCATTGTCTGTGGTACATTCGTTTTTGTATTATCTGGTGATACTTGTTTGTATATATTGTAAGGAGAAATTAAACTTTGTATGTTAAAATGTCAGTTGATGTGCTTCATTATATGAACTGGTATCGTGATATGTTTCCTTTACATCAGCAGGACTGAAAGCAGAATTAGCTGTTTTACATTAACTTCATTTTCTTTTCCTGTCATTAAAATAAATTGTTTTGTTTAAGTGAATACATAGTGCCTTGAAATATTCCCATCTAAGACCCTAGAAAAATTATTTAATCACATCCTTCAAATATAATCATATTCCTACAGAGGAATTCATATTTCCTAAAAGAAATCTGACAAAATCTTCCCTACTCTAATTTTAGCTTAGTAACTATTCAGATACCTCTTTTAGTAACTACACTGTGCGTGTATGTATATATCATATATATATATATATATATATATAAGCATTTCAAATACAAACAACCAAGACAAACTTAGAGAGTGTGTTCTCTGGGTGTGTGAGAAATGAATGAAAGACAAATACCAGTGGAAATTATTTCTTTTTATTTTTTTAAATATTATTATTTATCCTACTATTTTCTGCACAATTACTGATTGGGTCTGTAGGAGACAGGTGTCTCATTCAGACACTGACTGTAGTTTTGCTGTTTGTTCAGTGACTGAGCCTTAACAATGAGTGTGATATTCTTCTGCTACCTATTTTTTTAGAATTTTGTGTCTAAACTCCTTATTAAATGTGCACAGTGAATATTAAGAAAATAATTGTTTCATATAGAGTTCATGTGACTCTCATTGAAGTTAGGGGGTGATTTCGCCTGAGGTTATATGTAAATGCAGCTTTTAAAATCATATTCCACAAGAGCTTCAAGTTAGAACAGCACCGGCTGTAAGGTAAAATCGTTCAGTAGTTTGAGGTTTTTTTGACATTCACTGCTCAAATGTGGTAGAACTGGTGTACATGTACTGTTGAAAATCATTTGTTATTGAAAAAAATTATGGAAAATAAATACTTCCAATTCGAGAAATTCTATTATTTCATTTGCCTTAATGTATTTTATTGGATGTTTCCCCAGCCCTGCTCTTGCTTCACCACTTATGAAAAGCAGCACTGGGATCTGCCATCTAGTGGCAAAGTTCTGGCACTAAGAGTACATGGAAAATATTTTCATTTTTCTTTCTTCTTGTAATGTAACTTCACAAAACACCTTGCAAATATTAGTCAGGAAGCAGATAAAGTCAGAAGTCAATAAAAATGTGAAAGACAAAAGTAATATAATTTGTGTAATTTCCTGGGTGATATAAATTTTGAAAAATCTTCAGACTATTAAGAAAGGAAGGAATGTTAATAAAAGTAATTTCAGTTACGATGAATATTTCTGAAAATATATTACTGTATGCTTTAATTAGTATTGGTACAGTTAGATTATTTAAAATGCATAAAATATACCTCTTCAGAGAAAAGTATTAATTTATGGTTAAATTCTTGTATTTAAAAGGTTGCCTGTAAGAGCTGTATGTGTAGGTAGAAGAACAGAAGACCAGGCCATTAGTACTTCGGCAGAGCCCAGGGATTAATCAGGGTCAGGGACCTCTGATACTACACACAGGACAAAATTAAATCTAGCCTTTTGAAGAAAATGCCAACACTTAGTTTTGCATGCTGTGGCTGAAATTTGTCCCCATTAAAGTCAGTAGCAAAATTCAAGAAGACTTGCTCAATAAACCCAGCATAGATTTCTAAGCCAAGTTGAAATTAAAAAAATGAGAAATGACCCCATACCTCCTCCTCATCCCCATTTATGAACTGCCACCAGATTTAGGATGAATGTGCTTAGACAAGATACCAGACACCCAACTCTGAGTCTTCCTCTACCTGGTTTGGGTGTGGGATTGGAACTTTGGTGTCCCTGTGCTTTAATCCATTCAACTGTATAACTCCTTTTTTCCTGTGGACAACCAAATGATGGTTTTGACACTGAAGTGGAAGCCAAGGGCCTCTGAACCCTCGACAGGTACTAATTTAGTTTCCCTTTGTAGCATTAGCCAGGAGTTTTATCAAGCAGTGATGTGAGAGTGAGTCTGTGAGACATTTTTAGAGAAATGCCTTGCACTGCCGTTATAATTGTTCTTCTTTAAAGTGACTTGCAATGCTTTTGTAGTTTCATAAACCCAAATGTTTTGCTCTCTTTTCTTTTAGAGAGTGTCATCATTCACCAGTTACGCGTGAACTCTAGATGAGTTACTGCCCGCTAGAGCTCTCTGTGTGCACTACCCTCCATGCCCGTGGATGGATCACTGTAGAAGCTCTCTGCCATCAACACCAGGGTCACTTGTGCTACTGATTATTTGTGGAAGTATTACTGCTTCCATTAGATTTTATATATTTTTTTCTTGGTAGAGCTTTAAAAGCGAATGGCCTTGCTGATATTTTTAAAAGTATCTAATCAAAGAGAGAGCAGCAGCTGAATATCACTTTTATTTGCAAAGTCTAAGGCACGTGCTTGATTTTGTTTGATATCTGCCATATAATTTATTTTTATAATACACTTTGTAAAGTAGCTGTCCCAAAGTTTTAATTCCTGTTGCTTTTGGCACATTTATTTGTAGAATACACTGTCAAATTTGCAATTTGATATTTTTGTAATAGAGAGTATGTGAAGAAAGAAAAATGTAACTTCAGCAATGTTTTCTGTTTAAATGGAAAAGCATTCAGTACATTTTTTGCCACCATGAGATTCTGTGAGACTAAATATTCTGAAGACTGCTGTATGGAATTTGTTGCAGAATATTTATTGCACTGTGTGATAGTTTGGCATAAAATTAAGTATTAAAGTCCAATGCCTTGAAATACAACCAGATTTACTCATTTTAAGCAATGTAAGTCAGTTTTTAAAGCTGTGATTTTTTTTTTCCTATATAAAGTATGTTTTTACTTCTGCCTGTACCGAAAAAAGTGGATTTTCATTACACTGTAACTAATAAATTTTCACAACTATGCAAATGTCATCAGGTGTTTGCATTTTAACTCCAGTTTCTTAAGGTTGGCAGTGCTCATCTATGTATTTGTTTATGGGGACAGAATATGGGTTTGGAAGTTCCTTTTTCTCACTGGTGTCTCATACAGTGTCACAGCGATGTACAGGATAAAACTGATTCATAGAATCAGAATGGTTTGTGTTGGAAGGCCCTTAGAGACTGTGTAGTTCTAATCCCCCTGCCATGGGCAGGGACGCCTTCCATTAGATCAGGTTCCTCAAAACCCCATCCAACCTGGCCTTGAACACTTCCAGTAAAGCTGTTCAACAGCTTCTCCGGACATCTTGTTCCAGAGCCTCACCACCCTCACAGTAAAGAATTTCTTCCTAATATCTAATCTAAGCCTATTGTCTTTCAGTTTGAAACCATTCCTCCTTGTCCTGTCGCTACATGCCCATGCAAACGGTCTCTTTCCATCTTTCTTGTAGGCTCAGATTAATATACAAAGAGGGGTCAATCACCAAGCCCTTAATGACTTCATTGTTTCTAACCTTGTGCTTTTACGGCACAGGCAGAGATGTTCAAGTGGTGCTGTCAGAATCTTCAGTCCTGGTCTAGCACTTGGACTGGACACCAGGTACTCAGCCACACGCTGAGGGGCCCCTTTCACACTGGTGGCTGTAGCTTCTCAAATGGCATCCAGAGAGTTCTGTGCCAGCTATACTTATTTTTGAATTAATAATATATAAAGATACATGCAATCCAGGCAGGATTTTTTTCTTTTACATTTCCATAATCAATGATTTTTAATCTAAGTCATTGGCACGTACTTAAAATACTGCAGGTTTTTTAACTGCAGAAGCTACTGGGAGAAATTACCTTTTTTTGGAAGGGAAAACAGTGTTGCTTGCAGGAGATGTGCTGTGAGATGCCAGAAGGAGTGCATTAATGCAGCATCCCACTGGGATGGCTAGGTCAGTCCATCTTTGAAGCTGGAATATTACACTGCTGTGGAGTCAATTTGGTCTTCATGGGAGCCACAGGAGTTGTTGTTCCTCTTACATATGAGTTCTGGAGCAAATGCTGACACTCTGGAGAAGCAGAATATTCTGAGGCCTGTATGAAATTTCTTGGAGTTGATATCCATTGTGAAGAATTTACTAATACATCCATACTGAGGAATCAAAATAAGTGCTGCTTATCCTGGCAGAAGAGTCATTTTGTTGGCATAGCTTACACTTAGCTGGTACACCATGTTTTTTAAGGAGTGGGATTTTTTTTTATACAGCAATGTATGCCAGTAACATAGCTGTGTCTGTAGATCATATTTTAGAGCAAGCTGAGAAGAATTCTAGCTTTTAGAGAGCCACACAGCTGAGCTGAATAAAGTTTAGTGTGTGTCACATTTCAGTTTACTGCACAGCAGAATGAACATTGTAGTGACCCAGATCTTCTGTTTTCAAAATATTACTTGGGAATCCAAACCTATCCATGTTAAGACCTACACTGAGCTCAGCTGGAATGAAATTCCTGGCTATTTGAAAGTGACAGTGACATGCCTGAAATAAACTTCAGCTTTTAATATGAGTAGGACATAAGTAAAGTCTTATTCCAAAATTGAGTCTAGATTTAAAAGGTCCCAATCGAAGTAGAAAATATTTTTCCGTGTTTAGATTTTAATATAAAGCAAATTCATTATGAATGTAACTTTGTAATTCATAAGCAAATACATAAACATTTATGGTTCTGCAACTGCATTAAGTTTTTAAGCTTCCCAAAATAAAGCTTTATTTAAAGCATAAATACAATCATCGTGTATTGAAATAGTTTAGATTTTAAAATATTTTTGATGAACTGCAGCACTTTGGAGTAGGAGACTGGTGATTTCATCTAGTACTTATGTTCCTGGTCAGTTTTTTACATTACCTAACTTGGATGAGAATCTAAGACAAATATGTAAAAAAAGTCCATTAGCCACATAACTAGCCTGTATTTTAGGGACACTCGGGAAGAAATCTATTAATATAGACTTAATATAGAATTAATAAGTGATTAATTTCTAAAATTATTGTAATTTGAGAGGAGGTAATTGGGAAGTGCTTTCACACTAAGACAATGTAGAGGCTACCTTGTGCTATAGATATCAGTAGCTTTTAAGCAATAGAAAACCAGCGAAGATCTACTTTTCCTTTAGAGATTTCTTACAGTCTAAAGAGGACTGAAAGACCTGTGTTAGTATACTTATAGTGATAAGATACAAAGCTTCAATCTAGGAAAAAATCTCAAATGTTTAGATTTCTAGAGACAAACTCTGCAGCCCACGAGTTTTCCTTTTGTCTTGTTGTGAAACATAATTGGACAAATTTAACATGCTCTTTCTTGCCAGTCCTCTCCCACCTGGAAGCATCAGGTCCCATCTTCCCAATATTGCCCCTGGGTTATCCTGCTTCCAGAGAAATTTCTTTGCTTCTTTCACCACAGGTTTACAAGCAGTCTTGTTCCCTTAGGATCCCATGTTGCATCTCCCTGGATTCTCTGAGAGGCTGTGGGAATAGAAGTTACTCTAGCTGAAGGTAATAATTGCAAACAGAATATAATGAAGGAAAAGGTGGTACTAGCAACAAGGGGCTTGTCTAGGGAGAATGGCAACAGAAGTTGGGGTCCACAAGACAGTAGAAAAGATTAATTAGGAATGAGATATAGTTTTAGCACAGATGCCACAAGGAATACGATATACTTTTTTTGTATATAATTATTTAGGCACCGAATTAATACTTAAATTTTAGATGCTTTTATATCCAAATTTCCTATGCTGTCTATTACAAAGAGGCCTTTGGTACCTCCAGAGCAAAATGCATTTATACAAGCCATGTGCTCCCCCCAGTGGTCTGGGCTGATGCTCTCGGTGCTCCAGAGAACTGAAAGGCATTTATTTTATAAAACTATTCCATAGCCAGCTAAAAAGTCTTCGGGTTGGACTACATGCTTATAAATTTATTTAATTAAGTAGTTCTAATTATTTTTCCCTGAAAGGAAGTAAATACATAAATACATGCTGAATCTCCAACAGATTTTGGCAGCACTCTGGAGTGACTGCATAGGAAGGACTAGAGTCCTCACAAAACAGATTTTAATGCAGAAGTGCCAATAAAGTGAGAAACATGGACTTTCAATGTTGCATCAGCTTGAGCAATGCCTGCTAAAGCAGGTATTCTGGGACACAAGTACATACTCCCCCACTGCGTTCCACCAGGTGACTGCTTCTTCACAGAAAGGGTTTTAATGACTGGAACAGGCTGTCCTGGGGGGTGGTGGAGTCACTGTTCCTGGAGGTGTTTAAGACTGTAAATGGTACTCAGTGCCATGGTGTAGCTGACATGGTGCTGTTCAGCAAAAGGCTGGATTCACTGACCTCAGAGGTCTTTCCCAGCCTAATTGATGCTGTGATTCTACTTAGTGCAGTCAGATTAGCTCCTAATGGAAAACAACACCCATATGTATAGGTATCTAAAGGGGGGGTGCCAAGAGTCTGAGGGAGCCAGACTCTTCCCAGTGGTGCCAACCAACAGANTCACTGTTCCTGGAGGTGTTTAAGACTGTAAATGGTACTCAGTGCCATGGTGTAGCTGACATGGTGCTGTTCAGCAAAAGGCTGGATTCACTGACCTCAGAGGTCTTTCCCAGCCTAATTGATGCTGTGATTCTACTTAGTGCAGTCAGATTAGCTCCTAATGGAAAACAACACCCATATGTATAGGTATCTAAAGGGGGGGTGCCAAGGGTCTGAGGGAGCCAGACTCTTCCCAGTGGTGCCAACCAACAGAACAAGAGGCAACAAGCAGAAACTGAAGCACAGGAAGTTCCACCTAAATATGAGGAAGAACTTCTTTACTGTGCAGGGGACTGAGCACCAGAACAGATTGCCCAGAGAAGTTGCAGAGTCTCCCTGACTGGAGATATTCAAGAATTGTCTGGATGCAATCCTGTGCCACGTGCTCTGGGATGAACCTGAGCAGGGAGGTTGGATCAGATGACGCGCTGTGGTCCCTTCCAACCTTGCCCATTCTGTGATTCTGTATTCACTGTACTGATTCACTCCCACGCTTCCTGACAGCAGAGCAGGAGTACAGAGCAGAACAGCTCCCAAAAGCAGTGATGAGCACACACGGCTCCATTAAGAGAAGCTCTCAAAACTCTTGTGCACTCTTACATCTCTACAGTGGTACTGATGCTATTGATGAAGGTAGGAAGCCGAAGCTGAATTCTCCATTTTTGACCCAACGGATGCTGCCTTGGGTCTACACCACTCCTCATGGCAACAGGGAGGATGAAGTGCAGGGGAACTCTCCTGCAGCACTGAGCAGGGGTGACAAGGCTGAGGGCCCGGGTCGTAGCCCAACCTTGGGCACGAGGTGGCCTGACCCCTGCCCTGAGTGCACCAGAGCAGAGCCTGCCTGGCCAGTACGCAGAACATGTCTCATGAGGAGCGGCTGAGGAAGCTGGGGGCGTTTGGCCTTAGGGAAAGGAGGCTCCAGAGGGACATCACTGCTCTCCACAACTCTGAGAAAAGACTGGGATGAGGGGGGCACTGGTCTGTTTTGCCATGTCCGCAGTGAGAGGACAAGAGGAAATGGCCTCAGCTGAGACAGGGGAGATTCAAATTAGATATTAGAAAAAAAAAAAAAAATCACTGTTGGGGTGGTCAGGCACTGGAATGGGTTGCCCAGGAAGGTGGCAGAGTCACCATCCCCGGAAGTGTTGAAGAGGTGACTGGAACTGGCACTGGGTGACGTGGTTTAGTGGTTTAGGGGTGGATAATCGGTCTGGCCGATCTTGCGGGTCGCTTCCCATCTTGCTGATTCCACCAGCATTCCGGGACTCCCTGACTCGGGGAGGCGCGCGCCCGTGGCGCGTAACCACGCGCGCGTCCGCCGTGCACCCGCCCGCAGCTGCCGCGGCCGAGTGCGCAGGCGCGGTGCCCCCGGTCACGTGTCGCGCGGCGGGGGCGGTGGCGGTGTCATGGCGGTGAACTACAGCGCCAAGGAGGAGGCGGACGGACACCCCTCGGGCGGCGTCGGGGTGCCGGGCGGCGGCGCGGTGGGCGGCGGCGGCGGGGGCGCCGTGAAGACCCGCAAGCCCGACAACACCGCGTTCAAGCAGCAGCGGCTGCCGGCTTGGCAGCCCATCCTGACGGCGGGCACCGTGCTGCCGGCCTTCTTCATCATCGGCCTCATCTTCATCCCCATCGGCATCGGCATCTTCGTCACCTCCAACAACATCCGCGAGTACGAGGTACGCGGGGCGGGGGTGCCCGGGCCGGGGCTTTGGGAGCATCCGAGGCCCGCTCGGGGAGACCGGGCCCGGCAGGGCGAGCGGGGATCGCCTTCCCGGAGGCCGCCTGCGACTCCGGGAAATCCGGTCCCCTCCCGGCCTGCCGGGACGCGGCGGGGACCCAGGCGGGTTCTGTGTGGAGCGGACACGGCGCCCGGGCGGCTCCGATTCGGCGAAACGTCTGTGCTCGTCAGCAAAGCGTCCATTAATTACCCTGAGCAGACACAGAGCTGACAGTCATCTGCGCATAGGCTGTAGCCCTTCTGCCAGCGCTCCCGAGGGAACTTCCAGGGAAGTTACTGCCAGCATTTAATCGGCACAGCCCAGTGCACGTTTTTTTCCTCAGCAGTACCGAAAGTATATCCATTATCCTTGGGATAGCTTGTGGCAGTCCATTATGTATCGTCAAATGTTCCAAAGTAATTGTATTTTCAGGACAAAGCTCTGTGGTGAATGTATTGCTGTAATTCTTACCTGCACCGATGATTTAATGTTGCAGGTGCTCTGTGGGAGACCAGCGTGTCCAGAGTAAACTTGGAAACAAGGATCTGAGAGTGTGGCTTTTTCTAATTAACACTTACAAAACCCGAGTAATTTACATCTGATAATCAGCCATGCTACTGCTGTGAAAAGTTGCTGAGCTTTAGCCGAAAACTGAACTGTATATCGCAAATGGATCCATTAGATAACAGAACCAATTTGTGTTGTAAGGAAAATAACCCACAGGGCTTAGGGATGGGCAGCCTTAGAAACCATTGACTGCTATTATTACTTTCGGTGACCTAATGTGACTGAGATTGATTGTAAGGAAGAAGGTGTGTAGTTGTTTGTTGTATTGTTTTATTGGAGAATGTGAATTTTTGTGGATCAAATCACTCCAGTTATTGGACTAAGCTGTCACTTTCAAATAAGTAGTGTTTAAGAAAGTAGCTTGGCTGGTGGCAGTAATTTTGCAGTGAAACTCAATTGGCTAAAGAAACCGTAAAGTAGGGAATGAATGGTATTTTCATATTTTTCTTAAAATTCAAATAATGTTATAACAAACCAAATTTTACCCCCTTTTATGTTAAGATCTACAGTTCCAGTCAAGCAGAAAAGCAGAAGTGAAAAACCCAAAAGCTGAAGTATGTTTTACAGCATCCAAATTGTATGTAAGCATATTTTTTGGAAAACAGTTGCTTCTTGTATCAGGTGTTGGGGGTATGCTGAATATCTGAAAATTGGCACAAGTGCTTCAGAGAACATGTCCAGCTTGTCATAGGCACATAGATTTTTAAATTGTCATGTTGTAGCATATTTTAGGTAAATACAATTGCACGTTTTCATCATGACAGTGGAGAGAAGCAAAAAAATATCATTGCTAACCCTGATTTTTGTTGACAACTGCATTTAAAATAGCTGTTTCTATACTAAAGCAGTACAAAGTTTTAGATCATTATAATTGGACAAATGCAGCCTTTTTCCATTATGACTGAATCTGCATTGATCTATTGGAACAAGAAATGCATGTTTCACGAGTCCAAAAATGTGACTTCTTGTGCCTATATTGCTGCTGTATGCATGTACAGAAATTTTGTATACTGTTGTTGCTGAAGCAGCTCAGTCAGGTACTCCTGGTAAGTTCCAATAGAAGCCACAAACTAGATGTTCCCACCCAACCTTCGACACAAAAGTCACAGGTGAGCTGGGAGCACAACTGATGCTCCCCTGCACAATCAGCTTGTGTATATACAGCACTAATAAGCATTTGTACTGGAGACCAGTTGGCTGGCACTGGCCTTCAGTCCTCTCTGATTTCAAGATACTCGAGACTGGAAAGAGTTTAATTCATTTGTTTTGCTGTATGGATTTACTCTTTCACCTTGTGAAATTCTCAGAAATCTAATTGTTAGGCTTTTGTGAGGACAGGAGGGACTTTAAATTTAGTCTGTGATTAAGTCAGAATGAGAAAACTCGAGTTCTGTTGTCTGATCTTCATTCATGTCCTATGAAGTGCTTATCCAGTGACATTCTGCAAGTGAGATTATCATCCTAAAGGCAGCTAAATTTCAAAAAAAAGCAAGTTTAAAACAAGAAAGGCTTTTTAGTTGCAGCAGCAAAACGCAGATAAAGCATTTTGCCAATTAGTACCAGCATCTGGGCTCTAAACACCAGTGAGGGGGGCAGTTTAAGACACTGCTATCACATATATTCTTAACTGGTATATGTCCCTGCTTAGAATGCTGGCTTTTATAACCTCCAACAGTTATTCACAAATAGCTATAAGTTTAGCTGTGGGAGACAAGACATCTAGAACCTAGGTGCAGTGATTAAGCTTTTTTAGAAATGTAATTGGGGGAGGAAGCAGAGGTAGTTATTTACACCTACCTTCTAGGCAATAGCATACCTCATAAATGTGTGTATGTGTGTGTGCCTACAAACTTAGTGTACTGGAATTGAATAAGATGTTTGATTTGTGACCCTGAAATACATATTTAATTTCAAGTCACTCTTTCCTGAAACAAGATATGGTAACCATTAGTATCTCTGTGGACTGTGCTGTTCTACAAGTGCAAGGACTGAGCAGCAAAATGTACCTCTTCCATTGATTTTCTTTATAAGCTGTCTTGAATTCAAACGTGGAAGATTTCCAACAGCTTAAGTGTACTAGAATTATCAGATTTTTGTTGTGTTTTCTCTAGCTTTTTTTCATTGTTTCAGAAGGGTATAATCAGTTATTTATCTTGGGTCTGTCATGAAAATAGTTCATTTGGGTGGAAAATTAATCAGCTCTGTCAATGTCTTTTTGCCTGTTTCTAAAGAGTGAGAGAGTTCTGTATTTCCTGGGGAGGGATGGTTTGGGTTTTTTTTTTAATATATACAGAGTGAATAAGAAGCACTGACAGAGCACACTAATATATGATAAAATGTGAGGAATATACAAAGTATTAAATGTGTAGGAAAGAGATCTTTGTGCTGTGAGTGCTTCTGTGAAATGCATAATGGTAGATAAAAAGCTGGATTGACCTAAGGTATGGTTAGGAATGGAGAACTGAAAGTAAGTACATTACTGTTGCGTGCATGTTCAGCCTTGTGTGCAGTTCCTGTAACCCCACGGCAGAAATGATACAACACTTAATAAAATGTACAAAGAGGAACAGCAAAGAGGACCAGATTCTGTTATGGATTGCCTTTTATACAAGAAATGGTCAAGCAGAGTAGGATAAATATGTGACAAAGTATGAAGTCTACAAAATCACAGATGGTTTGGAGAATATATGTATGCAGTAGCTATGTTATTTCTGTAGCTGTACGTCAGCGCACAGACATCAACAGCCTGAAAAGCCATTGGTGTGGGCTAACTTGGATATACCCAATGCCCTTAAATCTGGAGTGTTTGGGAAGGACTCACTGTGTCAGGTTGTCAGACGCTGGCCGACCCCAGGGGACAGAACAGTGGGGTCAGGCAGGTTCTTGCACTGGATTCCAAAGTCAGTTCTTAGCTCTCAAAGTCAAAGTGGTTTTGCTACTCTGTCTAGAGTTGAAGATGGATGCCTTCATCCTTTTAAATAAGCTCTGTGTTGAATGTAATCTATAAATGTGGATGGAGAAAAAGCCAGTCACGTTGGCAGTTACTGTACGGGAAAGCTCTTTGACACAGTGCAAGCTGGTGACTGTCATCAAAAGCATGGTTCTGCTTCAATATCCATCAATTTCATGCTCCACAGAATTTAGTCATTTGTTTTTAAAAGTGAAGTCTTTAGGTCTTTTGTAACCTTAGTCTTTAGCATGCATTCTTGGTCTAAAACTTGTTCTCACACTAGCTAGTTCTTTCTAAAGGAAATGCTTGCTTCAGCTTACTTCAGCAGAACACACCCACCCCCGAGTTAGCTTTCAACAAATGAGGTGCATTGTTCACTGAGAGCAGCAGTGGGGTCTGTGTGCTGTAGCTAAACAGAGCTGGTCATGGCTGCTGCAGTAGTGCTATTTCTAGATCAGCACAAACTCAGTATCTTGTTCAGCTGAGGATCAAAGATTGTGATCCTCTGTCAATCTCTCTCTCTGCCAGCTAATAGCTTCTGAAGCTGTCTAGTTTCAGCTAGGCTCATTAAGGGTATAGGTTTTATCTGTCAGAAATCTGGTAGCAGAGTGATGCCAGTCACTAAAAGTGTTTGCTGATGGAAGTGCTTGCAGCTTAATAGATATTGGAGAAATCACGGGAAGAGAGACACTGAAAAAAGATGCAGAAGAAAAGAGACTTCAGTTCTTTCCTGAACACACCTTGTGTGTTTGCTGCAGCTAACCTTAATACAGGTTTTAGGACAGATCATAAATCACTAGTTCTTTGTTATGCGTTTCACTACAAACATAAATCAGGATGAACCACTTGCAGCAGCCTTTCCTATAACTGTGTAGGTGTTGTAGTTTAAATGCTACTGCTGCTAAACAGGTTTTTTTGCAATAAGGTATATATTTCACCAGTGTGAGTCTAAGTTCTAAAATAGGTAATTCATGATTAAGTGTAGAATGCATCTTTTATAGGCAGCTGGAAGCTTGCTTCTGCCACACTTGCTGGAACTACATGTGAGAAAGAGCTAATGTGGTCAAGCGACTTGGTTTGGCTTGGGCTGTAGGGTGAGCTTGTGGCTGCTGAGGCTGAATGCACAGATTTTAAAATACGAGGTTTTTTGGGTAGTGCTGTTCAAGACAGATAATATTGTATAAGCCAGAGTAATACTGATCATCTTTCTTGTCCATATACTGATTATGTTACCATTCGTGACAAAACAGTATTGGTGTATTAATTTTTCCTGTTTTAGGACAATTTTTGGGCATTAAGTGATTTTTAATTTCTTTTTAAACCTTCTAATTGGGTAGCTAAAAATGGTCAACAAAGCAGGTTTTCTAATGCAATTTTAAAAAATTTAATATCTAGACTTTTAAAAGCTTAATCTCTCTAGAAAGCCTGTAAAAGTTGAGATCTGCTTTTCATAGTGTGTGTGTTTTGAAACATAATGTTGTCCTGGAGTGTCTGCTGGTTTTGTTTTGGTGTGGTTTGTTGGTTGGTTTAAGGGGTGAGGGGGCTGGTTGGTTTTGTTTGGTTTTCCTCCAGGAGTAATTTCACCTCAGTGTTACTAAATTTGTCTGCATCTGAAATCAAGCATATAGTCAGAATCAAGTACCCATTTACAGAATCATAGAATGGTTAAGGTTGGAAGAGATTTCTTGAGATTGTCAGACAGGCCTGAATGTGCTTTTGGTGCTGAGATATAATATGATTGCAAAATAAATACCACAACAACTCTTTGTCTTAATAATTTTTCTTTACTCTCTCATTGTAAATTAATGACTGTTTTTCCTGTTACAGATTGACTATACAGGAACAGAACCTTCTAGTCCCTGCAACAAATGTTTAAATGTGTCCTGGGACAGCACAACACCTTGTACATGTGAAATCAATTTCACACTGGAACATGCATTTGAGGTATGCTGCCCTGTATACAGGATGAAATCAGAATGGTTTATATAATCTATTTCATATTGAAAATGAAAGTTTTATCACTTAAGGTTTTTTCTTTTTTTTTTTTCTGTTATAAAAGATAAGTTTTCTTTTGAACTTGGATCTGATTTTTGTGTTCCCTTTTTTATCAGCAGGGACGAGATGTTTCTTAATGCCTCTGTTTATATGGAAATGTTCAACGTTAAGTGGAATGCTTGTGTTTTACACATTCAGAGTTACCCTATGTGTCACATAGCTGGAGAGTAGTTCAGCTATTCCTTCATGATTTACAAAAACTCAGTTCAACAAGAATTGGAAATACCAGATAAGTGCTTTCTGGCAGATTGAAGGCAAACGAGGCTTACGGGTTCTACAGGACAGGTGTTGGGAGTAGTGCTGGTAAATATCATTCTGATAGTTGGTGGCATGTTTATATTGTTTGACTTCAGCCTGCCAGCTTTTGTTAGGACAGTACTTTTATGTACTCACAATGAAGAAAGGATTGAGGTTCTTAGTTTATGAATGTTTTTGTAAACCTAAGTTTAAGAGGTTAAAATTGCAGGCTTGTGTGAATGAAAATCCCTCTTTATCCATCTTGCTTCTTGTAGAGCAATGTGTTCATGTATTATGGACTTTCCAACTTCTATCAAAACCACCGCCGTTACGTGAAATCTCGAGATGACAGCCAGCTAAATGGAGACAATGCTTCACTACTTGTAGGTATTCATTCTTGGATGTGAATGAGCAACTACTTTTTGGCTATTGTATAAATCACCACATAGAGTATTCAGTTGAATGATAATGAGGTACAAAAATTTTTGCATAACAGAAGGCAACCATAAAGAATTGATATTTTGTTTACTGAAAATAACTGTAAAGTATTACAAAATTTCATGTGGGTCATGTAGTAAAAACCAGGTTAGTTGTTTAAACTAGCACAGACTCATTTGCCTTTTTTTCTTTCTATCAGAATCCAAGTAAGGAATGTGAGCCTTACCGCACAAATGAGGACAAACCCATTGCTCCTTGTGGAGCTATTGCCAACAGTATGTTTAATGGTATGGTAACACTTTTAACTTGCCATTTAGATGGGTCTGTGAGCTAGTGTATGTTTTTTGTTGTGTTGCACGTTACTGTGTGTAAAGATACTGTGGGCTTTTTTATTTTGAATTAACACATTTTCATTGTTCAGAATAAAATAAATATCTTGTACTGCTATTCCTTGTTTCAAAATTGCTAGGAGAATTAATTTAATCTCATAGCACACAGAGGATGGAAATACCTGCTGTGAGAAGCTGCTGCTGCTGTGATGCAGAAACATAAAAATCATGTTTGGATAATAAACTACTATCTCATATACACTGATTCTTACAGAACAGCTTGTGATTGTGTCAGGCAGATAGTAAATGCCTTGCCTAGGTATTTTTATTTTGTTTTCTCCTGGAGGTAATTGTTTCACTGCTTATCAAGATCATCTGTGTAATGAAAGTTTCTGCAGCTGGTTTTCTAATTTGATTTTGTCTTTAGATACATTGAAGTTATACCGCATTGATAATGACACAAAGACTCCGATTCCTTTGATTAAAAAAGGCATTGCATGGTGGACAGATAAAAATGTAAAGTTCAGGAATCCTACAGGAGATGGAAACAACTTAACAGCTCTTTTCCAAGGTAAAAAAAGAAAAAAGCAAAACTTTAAGCATGCCAAAATGCTTCAAACACCTTTTGATTTCAGTTTTGATTTCAAACACATTTTAATTTCAGTGTTGCTTCACTGAAATTTTACAGAATGTGCTAAAAAAGTGTTCTCAGAAGAAATCCAAGATAAGGACTACTCTGCTATTTGAAAAGTTGTCTTTAAGTAATGAAAGCTGCAAGGTTCTAATGAAAGTGTTTGGTTTTTACTTTTACTGTAATCATTAATTTGGTAGCTTTAATTTCTGATTCTGTACCCTGAATACTAAAAAATGTGTAATGTACACTGCTGGGGTTTAACCCCAGTTGGCAACTAAGCATCACACAGAGTCTCACTAACCATGCCCTTGCTCAGTGGGACAGAGGGAAGAATCACATGGGTGAAAGTGAGAAGGCAGGTAGGTTGAGATAAAGACAGTTTAGTAATTAAAAACAAACAACCAAACCAAAAACACAACAAAGAGAGAGGAAAAGAAAAACAAGTAGTGCAAAAGGAAATAATTGCTCTTCACCATCTGAGTCCCTGAGACAAAGCAGGCCCTGCCTACCTCTGCCTGCTCGCGATTTCCCTTTGGTCAGCTGGGAGCAGCTGTCCCATCTGTGTTCCCTCCTGATCTCTCCTGAACCCCCAGTCTCCTCACTGGTTGGGTGAGGTGAGGAGCAGAAGAGGCTTTGATGCTGGCAAATACTGCTTAGCAACAAAACCAATGTTGTTTATTAACAGTGTGTCCAGCATAAATCCAAAACATTGTCCTCAAACCAGCTACTGTGAAGAAATTTAGTTTTATTCCAGTCAAGACCAGTACAAGTTGTATCATGTCTGGATTTAACTTCTAAAGAAATCCTGCAGTTGTTAAATGAAATACTTCCTGCGGAGTTTTCATTTTAATGTTTCTATGGCCAGGTCGTTCTGTTCTCTAAAAAAACTGATTTTTTTTTTTGTTACTAGAAGTGACTGATGTGTTTCATATACAGTTTGGCAAATAAAAGTATCCTTTGGCTACTATGTCTCAAAAGTCTACTTAAGGCTCTTAGAGCATGTGTGTTTATGCAAGGTATATAATAACTTCAGGTTTAACCTGATGCGGGTTTCTTGCTTAGTCATACCCAAATTACATGTTGTCAGTGTGATGGCTACCCTTGGAAAAGCAGATACTTTACCTTAATACAATGTGGAATTGTATTTCCAATAACATTAGCAAAAGCATGTTTACATAATCTGAAATGATGTTTACAATATTAAATTGGTTCTTAAGCTCTACCAAGTGAGCAGAGGACCTTTCATCATAATGGGGAACTATCTCACCAAGCAGTGCTTTGAGACAAGACTTCTTACCCACATGAATTGTTTAGACAAATGGACAGAGCTGTCACAAATTATGTTATTTATTTGTAGAATTTCAACTATTCAAACTGCAAAATAAAAAGTTGTTAAACAGCCCGGTGTGTTGCAATAGTAGTGAGTCAGCCTGTCTGTTCATACTGTGTAGAAATAAATGTGTTTTTTGTGATATTAGAATGGATTTTAATGAGTCTGTGTGTTACTTAGTCCTGTATGTGAAATACTTTATTATTTTTGTTTAATCCTAGGCACAACAAAACCTGTGAACTGGCCCAAGCCAGTGTATTTGCTGGACAACGAGTCTGACAACAATGGCTTTATCAACGAGGACTTCATCGTGTGGATGCGCACAGCTGCCCTGCCAACCTTTCGCAAGCTGTATCGTCTCATTGAAAGGAAGAATAACTTACAGCCTACCTTACAGGCTGGAAAATATTCTTTGCATATTACATACAGTATCCTTTGAAAGCATGCTTTAGCTGGATTACACAAGCATATAACTGCAAGTTCAGATTGAACTAACCTTTCTTCTTACCATCTCTAAACAAAGATGGTATTGAGGTGTGGTTGAAAACTGGCACTTACAGCTAGATAGACTGTTACAATCTTTTACTTCTGTGCTAGTTTTTATAGCATTATTAGCTTCATAGAGAATGGGATATCAGATTGCTTGGGCGCTGCAAAAGAATTGAGAAGAGCATAGGAAAAAAGGAAAGAAAAGAGGTAGTTGGTAGCCAAGAATTTAAGAACTGTAACTTCAAGGTGAAATGACAATATGTAATGCAGGGCAGACTGACTGCAGGTCAGAAAAATGACAGAGCTGTGGATCAGATGAAGGTCTGTCATTCTCTTTTGGGAAGACTAAATACTAGGTAGAAAGATAGAGAAGGAGGGTTGTTGTAGTTAATGAACTCAGAATTCAAAAACACCTAATGATACTTTTTATATAGCTACTTCAGTGTTTTCCTTTGCTGTAAAACTGTGGGGAGTGCATGTAAAACTGAACGAATATAAAGAAAAATATTGCACTAAAATATACACTAGAGCTGAAATTTATGTCCCTCACTTTGTTGAAGCTACTTTCATAAACCCACAAAATCATGCATTTTACTCTTCTTCAGGGTTAGTGTCTTCTAACATGGCCTTGGTCTTGAAGTAGGTGATAATGCCCAGATTAGTTTTAGCCTAAAAAGAACAGCTAAATGTTTCATATTTGCAATTCCAGATCCAAAGGCAGCAGTTTGCATTTGGAACCTGAGAAAAATGACCCAAAATTTTCATGTGCTCTCTTCAAGCTAGGTTTGGAAACTTGCTTCTTGTTTTCCTAAATGTTTTTCAGATTATCCCGTACACAGTTTTGATGGACGAAAAAGGATGATCCTAAGCACCATCTCGTGGATGGGAGGCAAAAATCCCTTCCTGGGAATTGCTTACATCACTGTTGGGTCCATATGCTTCTTCTTAGGAGTGGTATTGCTGATCATTCATCACAAATACGGCAATCGAAACACTAGTGCAGACATTCCCAATTAATCTTGCATTCTGAAAATAAATGTACTGCATGTGCATCAAGGCCAGTCCAGAATGGACCCAGTTTTTGAAAGATAAATCTCTGCTTCTGTCACTTTTGAGACTGGGTGCATAATTTTTACGTAAAGCTTCCCTTTCCCATACTGTGGATTAACTCTTGAAAATGACGGGTATACAATTAGCTCTATTGATTGTATCTCTGCCTATGTCAGAAACAATTTTTCTGATGTTTGCCTCTAACTGGACGGGCCATATGATGCATATAGCTCCCATTCCCTTGATGCATCTGCTGCTTGTTCATGTGCTGTGTAATGTTGGTATGATTCAGTGCATTTAGATTGTGTGGAGAAAGATGGTTATAAGATACTGTAAACTGTTGACTTTCCAGAATTCAGGTGTCAGTGCTGTTGAAAGAAGTCAAGTCTTAAATGTTTTTTCAATTTACTGTCTTGTGTGCATGGGCTCCTACATTTCTTGCTGAGATTTTAATATATTTATACAAGTTGTTAAATATTTTTCCTGTGTCCTACCGACCTGTGTTATATTAAATCCTCTAAGTGCTCCGTAAACGTCACTCTGGATTCTTTGTATATTTACAATGTATGTGCCTGGCCAGTAAATGAGCATCATATGAAGATACCAGAAAACCTATTTGTTAATTATCTGCGTGAGACCCTTTAAAAGATTGTTCTAAATTGGGACATGCTTGTTGCAGGTATAATCTTTTTCTAATTTGCTTTGCTTTAAGTCATATCCAATACCAGTTCACTTTTTGCTGGTTCTGCTTTTTATGAGCAGCTCTAAGCATTAATCAAGAAGAACTTGAAAGGGTTTTTTTCCATTCACAAATTAGGGTGAATTTCTTTTACAGGGGTGAATTCCTTTTACTGGAGGAATTTCCTAATTTTGTTAAAGCATATGTATTCTGAGCAGGCTTTGTTTTAAGGGAATTGTATACTTTTTCCTTATTTGGAGTGAACACCACATTAATTTTTTGCGGTGTTAAGGAAGTAAACTGTAGAAGTTCAGAAGTTGAGATGGCAGTGACATTTTTTCCCTGAAATGCAGGTTTAGCTTGCTGTGAAACATAATTTAAATATTGCAGTTAGACACAATGTGCAGGTTAGGGTCTTAAATTACAGAAGGATTCACCTATAGGCTAATTAAAAGTTAACTGCAACCTGTAAAATATTACTTTTTGGTGACTTTTTTTAGATGATGCACAGAAACTGTAATGTATATGGTGGAGATCACTTTATATGCAACTAGCTTGATAAAGTATGGAGTATATTAAAAGAGACCTAATAAATTTCTGCAAACCATTTAACAAGAGATTTGGTTTTCTTCTTGAACATACATTTATTTTTATGTGGATGAAAAGACATTAAGTGTAAATGCAGTTTTAAATGAGTTGTATTTCTGGGATTGTATATTTATTACAAAAATACATGGTTCAATAGCTTAATCCACAGGCAACTTTAAACAAAACTATTAATTTATCACGTAATTACATGACTGGTTTTACTTAATTACTTGTGTAGCCTAAGAGTTTAAATTTGTAAGTCTGGATAAACTGTGGAATGAGGCAGCATTTCCAGTGTGCTAGCTCTCTGTAACTCCATATAATAATTTATTTGTATAGTACACCCTGGCAGAACAGGGCTTTCAAATACTACCATTTTAAGATTTCATTTACAGTGTTGTATTCATGTTGCTAGAGTTACAGAACAAGGGCATGTGCCCTCGAAAACTTGCAGAACATGTTAAACTGGCTTTCAGCTGTCGAGTAGCTGCTAGTCTGAAATAGAGTAAATGAGCAATGGGATGTCTCACAATTACTGGTTATTAAAATATTTCGATTTTTAAACTTTGTCACTTGAAATGCAAATATATTTTGCTTCATTCATAATTCCTGTTTTTTCCAAATGGGAAAGGCTGTTTTTTGGGCTGCGCTTAAAATTAAAACAGAAGTATTTTTCTGTCTTTACCCTGTAATATTTTTCAATGCCTTACCTTTTTTTTACTGAATGGCGCTGCCAGTGTATCTTCAATCTCAGTGAAGTTAACCATGGTGAGAATTGCTGTCTGGTTTTTGTTACAATTAAGCAGGTTCTCTGAGAGCCTGTAGGAGTAAATACACGGGACAGTGTGCCCATGGAGCTTAAAATGCTTTTAAGAGTTTAAAATACTGGTCAAATTTGTAAACTCTTCCTTCATACGTGCTTATTTGTCTAGGTGTCATGTTGATAACAATGGAGATCCTTGGAGGATCCTTGGAATCCTTCAAGGATTAATTATGAATATTAAACCTTGAAGGATGCAAGTATTTTTTAAATAGAAATCTCTGAGGGAGGAAAGGCCTTGGCAATGTCGGTCAAGTAACATCTGCAAATAGAGCTATGAACATGTCTGGCTGGATTGGATTCACAGGAGGTGTTACTGACTGCACCCTTCTCTCAGATGCCTTACTTGCAGTGGGAAAGGAACAGTTAGACTGAGTTGAAGAGAGTGCCTGGTGGAAAAATATGACAAGTCTAAATCAGATGTACTTATAGTAACTCAAAGAAAGAAGTTAGTTACTGGAATGCAACTGCTGAAGACAACATTATATAAACACAGAGTAATCTTCAAAGCTCCTGTGACAAGACAATGGTTTCTGATCGTTCCTGAAAATGTGACCTACCCTTGCTATTATATAAGTTGTTTTTTTTTTTTAATAAAAATTCGATAACTCAACAAAAAGCCCCTCCAATACCCTAAAATGTTCCACATATAAAATGCTTGTCTATATTGAGCAACCTGCCAAAAATGTTCTCTTTCAAAGGAGAAGAAAAAACTATGAAAATCTAAGTGAATTTTATTCTTGCTTTCTTCTTAGCAACGTGGCCAGTTTATGGAAGAGACTAGACTGCTTCTGGCACTGTGAAAATAGACTGAGGTTTATTTTCAGAAAGCCCAATTGTGAAAAGTTGTGGGGTTTTATTTGTGTGTTTAGTAGTAGTATTAAATTTTCCTCAGAGCAGCAGGAGTATTTTCATGTAAAAATTCCCTACCTTCTAGCTTACAGAATGTTCTGATCATTGTATTGCCTTCTGTGCCTACACGTGAAGTCTAAGCTTGTCCGACAGTTTCAATTAAGAGTAAAGACCATTACAAAATGGCCTGATCAGAATTAGCAGGTCCTTACATGACCTGAGTCTCAAGAAAGAAACTACCTCCCTGTAAGCCTCCCATTCTGAACACCCTTAGCCTGTGCTTGAAAGTAAAGTGATGCTGTCTGCTTGAGTTACATCAACTGCTGCTGCAAAATCTGAAGTTGGAAGATTTTCTCTCTCATTTCGTGTTGGGGATGAAATAAAGAAGAATAAAAGTGTAAGTCAGCCATTAAGGAAGCTCAAGAAGTTTTTTAAAAAGTATAAATTGAAAGTTGAGATCTTTCTCACTGGACCGTGGATAAAGATCACGTAAAATAAACAATTTGAGCAAGTGGAGTATCAGAGTTATGTGCAAATTTAATTGATTTTTTACCTGAGGACCGTGCCCAAATTTTGTAAAATAAAATTGTGAGATGCTTAGTGTTAGAGGTCCAAGAATGTAATTAATTATGTCATTAATTATATTATGAAAATGGGAAGGACTGGACTATGATATTCTTGGAAGAAATGAAAATCTGATTGTCTCTAGGGTTGCCTACTGAGGCCTAATATTATGTCATCGAAGTAAGTGTATGCTTCACAATAGATGCTTGTAAACTTAGAACAAATCATCAGTCACCAAGTTCTTCTAATGCAGTTTTAGTGTATTATGCAACTCTAACTTGGAAAATGGCTGTATTAATGGCTGTATTCTCTTTATACACCATACAGCTTTTAACTGAGTTAGTAAATTATTTTGTTTGCAGGAAAAAAAAATTAAACTAGTGGGCAGGCAAGAAGCAGAAGGAGGTTGAAAAGATTGCCACTTGGAGCTGCACCACAGAGTTCTGCATCCACAGTTGGGCTGAATGTTATCTCCATTTGTGTCATGTCTTTAGCAGGGTTTATGTACCTTTGTAGTACTGGTTTAAGAGGTAGAACACTTTTTTGTGACAAATGCTTTTAAACAGCTGGATTAACAGCCCTGTTTTCTTTCTGACTTAAACAGAACTGTTCAACATTGAGCTTTGGTAAAAAGTTTTCTTATTCAATGCAATACATGCAAAAGTTGCTCTATTCAGTTAGGAAGAAGCAGTGTGTTTGTTTCTAATGAAACATCTTCATCTTAAAGCAGCAAGCTCCCGTTTCTCATTCCCTCAAGTTTTCGTTTCTTCACTAATTAGTCAACACTGAAGAGACCAGCCATGCTTGCTCTCAGCAGTCATCACAGAGCTTTGATTGGAGATAATACGACTGAGTGTATGAAAATCAGAATAAAATATTGTATACACTCATAAGATTGCAAGAGGAATTAATGGAAATCTGTCTTGTGGTGGTAGTAATGTATTTTTAAGTGTTATTCTGTGATAGCAGTGCTTGAATGTTTGAAAACCATTTATTAAATAATGCATCCAGTTTCCTCCTTTGTTACAACATATATTTCTCCATGACTGTACTTTCTAAATGCTGTTTTTAATATTCTGCACAGCTAAGGCTATACCTATAAATACTTCTTCATCCTTGCATTTTTAGTTTCTTTCTGGGACAGCTCATCAGACTGAGAAGTGCAGTGCTTTGAGATATGATCCTTGTTATTTTCACACTGGATTGAGCACTAATTTGTTGTGTTTGACACACGTTATTCATCATGAGGTTTGGCAACAGTGCAAAAGTACAGTAATGCTAGAACCTAAGTGCACTTCAACTGCAGCAAAGCCAGGAAAGAGCATTCCCGACAGCATTGTATTTCAGCTTAAGGTTGAAGCATAAGAAGGTGCAATTACGGGGCTAGATCTGCAATGCAGAAAAAACACAGGCTTCTCAGAGTAGTTTCTTGAAGGACAAATAGATTCTTGAGAATCAAGTAGGTTTGCATTTCATACAGTTGTGGTACTACGTCGCTCTATGTAGTTACATATCGTGAAACACGAAGCTGAAGTTGGGGTGGTTTTTTTTTTCTCCACATGCAGAGTATTAGGTATCCCCGCTGCTAACGGAGCTTGGGGCAGTGGGCAGGTACAAGGGGTAGTCTGGGGTTTTCTGAGTGTAGTGGCTGACCAAAGGCTGTCACATCCACCCAGAGGTGCTCGGGCCGGGCCCGGCCCCAGGCTCTGCCTCGCCCGGTGTCCTTGCCTCCCCAGAGGATGTCCAGCGAGTCCCTACGAACAGGCAGCCCAGGGTGCTGCTCTCAGGACACGCATCCCGCCCTCTGCAGATATTAAACCTTTCAATGAAAGGAGATTGAACATTCTCTATGTGGGAGCTCTGGGGGACGTTTCCTGGATTTCTCAAAGCACCCTCTGAAAGCGGAGGGAGGCGGCCGGCACCCACAGAATCCCGTGGCAGCAGGCGTGAGGAAACAAACGCTCCCGCTGTGCCTCAGCCGCTGCCGGCCCTACTTGTTCTGAGAGGTCATCGCTCGCTCCTCCCTCCCGGTGCTGGGGCTCAGCCCTGGCCGCCAGCTCCAGACCCACCGCGCCGTGCTGCCCGAGGCGGGCCGGGCGGACTGGCGGGGGGCGCTGTGGGCTCTGCGGCGGCGCTCCGGGCCGCTCCCTCTGTGGTGCCGCCGCCGTGGGCGGGGAGCAGCTTCCCCTTCCGCTGCCCTTGTTGCCGGCGGGAGGTGACAGGACCAACAGCCGCGATGTGGCGGAACTTGCTGGTGAGGCCCGGAGAGAGCGGCCCGCTGCCGCTGGGGGTGTGTGGAGCTCGCTCAGGGTGCCCGCCCGGCTGTGGGACTCGGCTGCGGTGGGCGCCCTCCGTGCCGGGCGCTGCGGAGCGACCTGCGGGGATCGGGGGAAGGTCTTACGCGGCCCGCTTGCTCCGCGTAGTGCTGAGCTTCAGGGATTTGAGAGGATAAGGTTGAGTCGGGGGGCTCGGGTACGCTTAGCTCGTGTGTAAGGAGATAGATTGTACAGCGTGTTTATTTGAGCTGAATAAGGAGAGGAGATGCGTTGTCACGTTACTTGCAACCAGCATCACCTGCATGTTTGTCCGCACCGCGGCTGCGTTTTTAGCGGTGGTAACTGTGGGAACGAGGTGTTGCCAATGTTGCTTGAAGGAGACCGAGGTCTCTGGCAGCTTAGAGCTACTGCGCTTTGAGCCTTGATATTTTAGCGAAGGCAGACCAAAGAACTATATACAGGTCATTGATTTTGGTAGGCTACCTTATATGATCAGTCTGTGGGAACAGACTCCAGCTCAGGACGCAGCAGGGTGATTTAAGCTGTGTGTGTGGTGGGGTGGAGGTGCCTCCTGAGCGCTCTGAAGGTTATCTCCTATGCTTGTGTCTCGTAGGTGAGCTGCAGCAGTGACAGGAGTTCGTTGTCCTCATAAACACGTTTGTCATAAATATTATTGTCCCTTTCGCTAGTCAGACACAGAAAATGGTGCCTAAAACAAGTCTAAGGGGCAGAGGCTGAGATTTCCCCTGAAAGGATACTACCTGAAGGTTATGCTGCAGATGCATAAAGCTGTTGTATCTTACTGAAAGTAATTATCCTGAGTTTTAACTTTTCAGGTAGCTAGTCCTTTACATAGTCTGCTAAAACGTGAAATTACTGAATTCAAAACTAGCATGTTTTGGTGAAGTTTTGTGTGTTTGTTTGTATGTTTTTCAAAACTTTTTTTTTTGCCGTCCCACTTCTACCTTGCTTTTCAAAGAAACAATTTCTACCCAGTGTGGACAGAGCTGTAAAAGGTCACTGTTTTTAAAACACTGTTTATCTTTTATTTCAGGCTCTTCGCCAGATTTCCCAGAGAACCATAAGCACTGCTTCACGCAGGCAGCTTGAAAATAGAGTTTCTGAGAATCAGAAGCTTTTTCAGGTATTGAGTGAGTTGAATATTGTTATTAGCTTAACAAGGTTTTAGTAGATCATAACTGCATGTTTTTTTCCTAAAGAACTGGGTCAGACTCCCCTTTATATATGAAGAGAGTTCTCAGAATCAGTTGTATGACTAGAGCATTTGCAATTAGCAGCTAATTTCTGCAGAGGTTAAGAGTATTTGTACATGCATACTTCACTTGCTGACTCTTAGGGTTTTTTTTACCCTGTGAAATGATTTGTACCGGAGTTTCTCATAAGTATTAGGCATGGTACAAAGATAAAGTACTCTGAAATGAGTTGATATGGGGTAGTGCATCTAAAGAACAAATAGAGAAAAACAGCAAGAAGACAGAAATACAATTAAAAGATAAACCTGAAATCTTACAGCTCTATCTGTAGCTCATAGATGAGCCCCATAATTTTTAATGAGGGTATGGTATTGCCATATTTCTCAGTTATGAAAACCGTAAAGGTCTTAAGTGATTTGATTAATTCCTAGAAAATTACTGAATCTTTACAAATAATTTCTGAATTACTCTGTTCCTGATTGATAGGGTCACTGAGTAAAGTAGTAAAATCTGAGAACACTCAAGACAGTAATCCCAGTTGTGAGCCACTGCCTGGAGCTGTAGCTTCAGACTGAGGATAAACTGGGCTTTGGCAATGTGAAAGGGACCAAATTTATTAGAAGCCCCACATAAATAGTTTTAGTGTCTCACTGCTTTCCTTTCCCCTGAAAGAGAAAGCCAGTCTTGTTGAGACACTGACTAAGGAGCACAGTTTTCATTGTGAACACCGGGGAACACAAGGGGAAGGAAATGGGAGGGTGACGTTGGTGCTGGGAGGGGTCAGAGGTTCGGTTTCTGCCAGCAGAGATCTCTAGGCATATCTCTTCTTCCTGTGATTCCTTTCTTGTGGACAGCAAGCTAAGCTGGGCTGGGTTGCAGGTCACCAGCATTGGAGGCTGGCTTGAAGTCCAGAGCAGTGTGATCTTGCTGACAAGGCTAAAGATTATGTGGATCTGGTGCCTAGGAGTTTTGCTTTGGGTGTAGCAAAACAATTTCCTGTATGCCATCAAGTGACAGTACAGACTCCTCCCCTTGTTGCTCCCTGTAGCAGGGATTGACTATACTGGGGATGGACGGGAAGTTTCTAGGGATGGTAATCACATCCTGTGCACCCAAAAGGTCTGGCAGAGGTGTCAGAAGTGTTCAGGCATCTGCCAGTCATTGCTTTAGATATGAATTGGGCACATGATTTATTATACTCCCCTAGTGAGTCATCATCTGACACCAGAGTGAAAGCTTTGAAGACAAAGTGAGATCTAAATAAGGTTCAGTGTCTTTTGGGAGTTGGAAAGATAGTGTGGGGTAGTAATTCTTCCTCTGGATAATTATACAATAATTGTATTGTAACAATATTGCAAGAACTGCATATAAACAGTTTATTTTTGTCACTTGTTTCCATTAGGAGGATAATGGCCTCCCAGTGCATCTTAAAGGCGGGGTAAAGGATGCTCTGTTGTATAGAACCACCGCGGGTCTTACAGTGTGTGGTAAGGCTAATATTAAAATATTTATGCTTTGGTACAATTTCCTGTACACTGCTATTAAAATACTTTTTCCTTGGTACAATCTCCAACACGGATGGTGTTTTCTCTGTAAAATAATTACATAATTTCTTCAGTCTGTTCTTTCGAACATGCAGAGTTTATGTGGAGAAGAAAAAAGCACAATTGGACATACGGTGTATCCATTGGTGCTTTTTCCAAATCTAGATTTTCAGATGGCTTTTTCCCAGACTAAGTACCATGGGCTGAATACTCCTTCAGGTTTCATGTATTAGAAGACAGGTGTTTAGAGAAAAATACAACTACTTCACCTATTCTGCAGAGGAGTAAAGTGTAATTATAGCACATACACGAACCAATTTTGCACTAGCCTGATTCTTCGTAGTGCTAGGTGATAGTGTACTGAGTTTTCATATTCAGTGAAAACTAGCAGAATTATAACCAAGGTTCATAATACTGTATATATTTAACCGTTATGTTGATTGTTACATAATTTTGCAATGGCCTCTAACTTAAATGTGTTAATCAGATTTTCAGTTCAGCTACTTTAAGAGTGAGTAACCATTACTTCATGACTGTGAAGGTTCCACAGACATGCCTCTCCCCACTTTTTTTTCCCAGTCTCTTTATTTCTGTGCAGCCTGTGGAGAGGTATTTAAGGTTTTTTTTTTTTTTTTTCTCTAAAATATGAATCACCAAAAGAAAATTGAGATGGAAATGTGCTTCGTCTGAATTGCAGCTGCTTATTGTCAGTATTTCTTCTGGAACAAACTGGAAAGCTGACTTGAAAGGAATTCTGTTTGCTAATCTGAAAATATGTTTTCTGTCTCTTAATTCAGGAACAATCTGTGCTTTATATTATCTGCTTGTCTCTTCACTGCCCAAGAAGCCAAACTGATTCCATTTGAGGATGCCTCAGCGACTAACATCTCCTTGTCCAGCTCCCATGTGACTGTGGTGGCAGCTTATTGTAAGCAGCTGGCTTAATGATTGGAATCATAAGTTAATTGTAACATGTAAACTGCAATCAATAAAGCAGTTTTTACGTGGGGTAGTGAGCATTTTTGGTTGTCAAGCTGCTGAAGAGGGCTATAAACTAAGGTTGCTGGCAGATGAGAGCGTCAGTCCATCCCACTCCTCATCTCAGTTTGATGCCAGTGCCAGTCACAGATGCCCAGAGGCTGGAAAGGGATCACAGGTCAGCAGGAGCAGCTGCAGAGCAGTGCAGAGGACTTAGAGACATTCCAGCCAGGAAGTCTGGCTCATCAGGGACACAACTTCAGTGCCTCTGTGCAAACACACACAGCATGGAGAATGAACAGGGGGTAGAGCTCATGCCTGCAGGGCTGTGATCTCAGGGACATCACAGAGAACTGGTGGGAGGGCTCCTGCAGTGGGACTGTGGGGATGGAAGGACAGGCAGGGGTGGTGTTACCCTCTATGTCCATGACCAGTCAGACTGCATGGAACTCTGCCTGGGAATGGATGAGGAGTTGATGAGCTTATGGGTCAGGATTAAAGGCAGGGCAGGGACAGGTGACATTGTGGTGGGGGTCTGTTGCTGGCCACCCAGCCAGGAAGATTGAACGGATGAGTCTATATAGACAGACAGATGCACATCTCTAGACAGACAGGAGCAGCCCTGAGTCTCATGGGAAATTTCACCCTGTTAACTGTTGGAGAGACAGCACAGCAGGGCATAAGCATCACTTGTAAGGTACCGTGATGGCTCTAACTAGCTTGATTATTGCAATTACTGAGGAAAATCATAATGGAAACACATTGTAGCTGTGCATGCCTAGTTCAGTTTTATGTCCCTAAGAGAATTTGTGCCTTTTCAATCTTCCTGTCAAGTTGCTACTTTTGGGTTATTATGTCCAAAGTCTGGTATTGACTCTGTAACAAATAGGGCTTCTAAAAAACCCCAAACAATTTCATCAAAAGAATCCTTTTGTTTCTTTTCTCAAGTAAACAGTGGAATTTTCAAAATGTGAAAACAAGCTCAAAAATCTAGCCTCCCACTACAGGGCTATTTTAAGCCTCTTGTGGATTAGGTTTGTTTCCAATTTTTCGTTGCTATCCTGGAGAACCAGAGTATGCTTGTTAAACTTGAGGCAAACTGGAAGAGAAGGGAGGGTGTACTCAGAACTCTCTAGTAAAACAAAAAATATTAAAAAAAAAAAGGTGAATGGGGGAATACCCCTCAATGGTAGCTTCTCTGCACAGGTGGGTTTGGCCATCTGCATGACTGAAAGAGTAAGAAATACCTGGATGGATTTGTTGGAAAAAGGTTTGGGAAGTGGGGTACAGCCTATCTTGAGATGAACATGGATGCCTACAAAGAAGAGAAACCTCATGACACAGTGAACTGTGAACAGACAACACAGTGAACATACTACACAGAATCTGAAGCAATCAGTCTGCTCTGTGTGATGCTGGTAAGGCTTCTACTGCCATCATGTGCCCAGGGTTACCCTCAAGATGTGGGGACCAAGTGATGGGCATCTGGAAGGCAGCATAAAGAAAGATCAACATATTTAAGAAACCCACATCTTTTCCTGTCCACAGGAATTATGAAGAATTTTGAAATGAATAACTGTTCAAACGGTCCAAATTATAAAAATCTTGTGATGAGCTAGGCATTAAATACGTGTTTGTTTGTGCAACTAAAGCAGAATGTGCAGCTATTCTTGTCCTTGCACTGAGCCGTGTCTCAGAGTCCACTGTCCCGCGATCCGCAGCAGACTGAGCTGTGGTGCCGGCGGCAGCCCTGGAGGGAGCGCACGAGGGGTAAATGCAAGCTAGGAAAAAGCTTCATACCACAAAGCAATCACTATTTATAGTCAGAGCCTTTAAATGTTATTTAAATGAATGTCAAATGGCAAAAACTTGATCTGGCCGAGCTGGGTCTATTAAGCCCGAGGTCCGTCCCTGGAGTGCGCAGCTGGAGCGGGCGGAAAAGCGGCTGGCATTGCCGGGGCCGCGCTGCGCAGCTGCCGGGCGCTCACGGGGGGGCGCCCGCGGCCCGCGGCGCTGCCGGCACTCCGGGCGCTCTGCTGCCGCCGGGGCAGGAGCGGGAGCAGGAAACCGAGCAAGACCCACGGTCAGCTGCTCAGCACCATTTTATGGGACTGCATTACAATACCAGCAGGGGAATTCCCATCTACTGTGCACTCTATACATGTATTTCGTTGCAGGCTCATCCACATCACAAATTGCAAGGTGTTAAGATGGGTGCCTGTATTGCCTATACTGTCTCTCTCTAGGAAAACACAGAAAGAGAGCTATGTATCTTCTCCGTTGCTAAAATATCTGAAGATCTTACCTTCAATTTCCCTATGGGTATTCTACGAGCAGCAGAAAATAAAATAAGCAACACCTATTACTCCTTGCTAATGTGAAAAATGTAATTTTAAAAGAATAAAATGGTCACTAATATGAAGTCAGGGCTTCTAGCAGTTAGCACACTCAAGTTGTGTGCTTTCCTTCTCTGATCCTAATACT
This sequence comes from Rhipidura dahli, assembly GCA_013399225.1. NCBI lineage: Eukaryota > Metazoa > Chordata > Aves > Passeriformes > Rhipiduridae > Rhipidura > Rhipidura dahli. The sequence continues at coordinate 154,778 of VXAC01006449.1, read as the reverse complement.
GTGGTGCTTAATTACCCTCTTTAAATCACTACTGTCTGGGGTTAGGTGCTATACCTTGCTGCAGTCCTACTTTTGATCTGTGTTTAGGCAATACACATAGTATCTCTCCCTCCAAAATATTTCATGTAAACTCTATTTGCTATTTCCAGTTAATGTAAATTTATTTTTCATTTACTGTTATTAAAATTGGTAGCTATCATTCTTTTATATTTTGCCTTAGAGGATGGGAAAGTCTCCTGGAACTGAGGACATGGGAATGCTCTCCTTGGCTTCCACTGAGCTGAATTGTTCTAAGTATCACCCAAAAAATTTGGGGGACAATATCTGTTAGATAGGCAGTGACTACTTCATCTCTTCAACTTTCCTTGCCATTCTACTTTGCATTATATAAGCTTTTAAACTTGTCTGTCTTTAAGGTTAACAAAGAAAGCTTAGTAGTGTGTCAGCTTTGTCAAAATAAAAAAAAAATGTTCTTCATGCCACTGTAAGAGAAATTACAATTCAAATAATAATCAGATGAAACAGAAAAAAATTAAATCCTCAGTACTCCAGTTCCAGCTTCCACAATCCTTTCTGAGACTCCAGAGGTACAGACCATGTTTTACTTTCTCCATTTGGAAGGCAGCTCAGAATATCAACTCTTAGAATGGTGCCCTGGGCTACATTTTCTTGGCTGCTGAATATATGTATAGATCCAATTAGCCTGACACACACAAAAATTTCCCCAGTAAAAGTCTGAGTACTAATACCACAATAACACAGCACTGACTTCCTGAAACACACTGTGAAAAAGTTCAGAAACACTCATAAGTAAAAAGAAAACTCCAAGGAGATCTCTTTATTGTACTTTTTTTTTTTCTTTTTCTAGATCCCAGAGTAAAAATATAATTTTTCTAATGTTGCTCACCCCAGCTATCACTGCTCTGAACTGTGAGAAAACATGATGAACTTTTTTGGGCTTTTTTTGTATTATGCTGTTGCTCCTTACTCTCCCATTCTTTCTCAATTCTTTTAAATATCAGAGCTGGAGGTTAACCTCCACAGTTGCTAGGGTGAATCAGACTTTCAGAGGCAAAATCAATCTGAGCAACCTGACTTGACCCTAAATAAGGTATTTAGGGGATGAGTAAGCCAGAACCAATGTATCTTTTCATGTGCATGCTTGTGTGATTATTTTTTTAAAGAAGTTCCTTTTAGCAATAACACCACCTTCTCTAATCTAACTTGCCTGAGCCTTTCCACTTATTTTTTCAGTACTCAGTCACTTCTGTTGTAAAAATATTGGCTTGTCCAGAAACACAATCTGAGAAGAATCTCTTGGCTGGGCTGTATTTTTTCTGAATATAAGTATTCACAGAATCACAAAATTAATTAGGTTGGAAAAGACTTTGAGATCATCAAGTCCAATCTATATTCAAGTCTTCAAACTCAGAGGGCAAGACATACTGTCTGTAATACATGTTTTTGTCCTGCCTCAGTATTTTTGAAGAGCTGCTGTTATTATTCACAGGTTTTCTACTAGACTATAACAGCCTCCTCCAAAACACCTCTAAAGCAAAAAGCACACTTCTATCTATTTCCTCAAAAATATGCATCCTTGCAAAAAGTGGTCATTGGCTGGGATTCCTGTTTATAAATGTTGTTACAAGACAAATTCATTCTCAGGCAGTGGGGAGGTACTTGAGGGAAGGGGTTATCCCATGGAGTCCCCAGTCAGGCAGTTCTGAGTTTAGATCCTCAGAGAAAACAAGTGTCTGTTTACAGTTCACTAAGTTCTCAAAGCATTTAGTCCCATTGGAAACAGCCTGCTGAGCCTTAGAGAAAACTGCCAAAGAGAGATGAATTTGGCCTTTGCCTGTGTGTTTCTTTGAGTTCCCAATCCACTAATCTGAACTTTCTGAAACATAAGGATCTTTTGTCTCTTCAGTCTGGTTTATCAGGTGCAATCTTATCATCTTCCTTCTGCCTCCATGGTATTTTATTCTTTTTTTATTATGTTAACCTGCTTTAGTATTTTCGTTCATGAAAATGTCTCTTGCCTTTTTGGGTCTCTGCTGTCTACAAGAAAAGGCAAGACGCTGTCTGGTGGGCATGGAAATAAACAGAAAAGAGATGATCTGATAAGATCCAGTAATATGTAAGCTTTACGTATACCAGAACATCGAAGGAGTTACAACAAAAAAGACCACAGGAAGCTTGGAGTTTTAAAGTTACCTAAGTTAAGGTTTCCTAAAGAGAATTGTTACAAACTAAGTATGAAATGAGTAAGGTCACAGTGTTGCTTTAAAAGCATATTTCAGCATAAGCACTCTCCTCTGTGAACAACACTTGTTTGACTGCTACAGGGTTGTAAAATAAGAGAGAAATAGAATGTCTGGTGATATGTCACTCTAACAAAATGCTATCCTTGACCTTGACATGTAAGGCCTTAGACCTTGACCATGACATATTAGTGGAATAGCTCTCTTGAGGATGTGTGTGAAGCTCACCTAGAGATACAGTCACCTGTGATTTCACCAGGAGCAACAGAAGAATATTTTCCTTGAAAGGAAGAGTAGGATGTTCAATGGAGATACTTAAAATGTACTATCTGGGTTAAACATTTTGTAGAGGACTTCTCAGGGCCAAAGAGACATAGTCCAGTTTTAACAATATCTAAAACAGCAGAAAAAAACAGTTAAATACTTTTAGATGGCTGTCTTATTTTTCCACAGAAGTTTTTCCCTTTTAGCCAAGAAATCTGGGCTGTGGAGGATCCGAAATGTTCCTTCTTACAGATTAGGATTCTTCTAACAGTTTCGATGCAAATCTTATGTTATCATCCTTATAAATCTGACTGCGACTTGCTTCATAGATAATTGGAGATGCCTTTGGGAATAAAAGGGAGAGAGGGAGATTCAGTGCTGTTAGACTTTATTGCAGCTGTTGAGACAGTTTATTGCCAATAACTGTGAGCAGCTTCTGTTCCTACAGAGTTCCAAGGAGAAGCTTGTGATTCCCTCAGGACCTTTAAGTTACTGAAATGTTCTTAATAATAATTGAGTTATATATGTTTATGTAATATAGCAATGGTTCTACATTGTTTCATCTCAACATGAGCACTTACTCTGGATGACTAATGCTCTGGGACCTGAAGTTTATAATGGAAAGGCTGACACACACTCAATCTTATCTATCATAGCACTATGCAAAAGGGAATTATATAATTAAAACATTATAATGATCTCTATTGCTCAGTGGGAAGTTACAAGTCCCACAGGAGTCAGGCCAACTGTGTTATCAAGGTTTATTCAGTCATCTCTTAGGAGCAGCGGGCACATTTTGCTAAATATAGTGTGGTGTGCTAATAAGTGCTCCGTGTGGAGCGTTGCACTGGGATCACTGTGTCACAGAGCTGGAGTGCAGTGCATGGGATGTTAGCACACCTCCCTTTAGCTGAGATATTCAGAAAGAAGTGCTTAAACTTAGACTGCTAAATCCATACTCTGACATTTACACAAATAGCCTGATTTTTCAGAAGAGCAATACCAAGAAATTCTCTTCTATTAAAATAATAAAATAGAAAAATGTCTTACAACAACAAGAAAAGCTTTTATTATTTCTGGAAACAGTGCTCAAGTGTATGACCAAATTTCTGGGAAAAGAAGAGGGAAACCACAACTTTTGGGTTCCCCAGCTTAATTAATTGTGGGGTGTAAAGGCAGTTTCTGAAAGAAAGTCACAAAATGGGTGTAGTGCAAGAGAGACAACACTATTGGCTGGGCTGTATATGATGTATTTTACAGAGTTAGGCAGGAATCTCTGTCACAATATGTAAATCTCTGTAAATCTCTCTAAAACCAGAAAAACAGTTGAGTTGGATCTGAAAATCACATCTTTTGATCAGCACAAGGCCCATTGACTGGTCTTATTCTGGTTCCTGGCAAAGAGGTATTTACATGAGCAGACTACAAAGCTTTGCTCCAGCAGAAGACTTCACTGGCAAAAGTATCAGAGATGAAGAGTAAAAGTGCTTGATTCAGTGCCTAAACTGGGGTGCCCAACACCATCTCAGGTTATATTTGAGTCATTTGCTTGGGGCTGGCAAATAGAACAGGGGACATGCAGGAGACTCATGCTCTTGTCTTATAGCAGTGAGGGACAATCAGGAGGCCTGTGACACCCAAAACAGCATCAGGGCTTGCCTCTGCCTCCTGGGTGGTCTGCAACTGTTTGAGATATGTCAGTGTATGTGGGTCCTTGTTTGTAGCTGGCAGCTCTACAAGAGATCTCTGATGCTGCAGAACACTCAGATGGCTCTAGAGCCCACTGTGATAGCAACTGATCCAAGCCCCATGGATGGTGGGTGGCCAAACTGCTCAGGCACTGCTGAGTTCATTAATTCAGGTCTTCATCAGCCACTGCAGAAGTTTAGATGCTGGGCTCATGTGCAGGCACCTAATGTACTTTAACCCAGAGCCAAATGCCACCTGAGGTGACTATGCAGGACAGAGCAGTGGGCACAGCCAATGTTCCTAAGGAGCAAAGCTGCAGTGGTGGGGCCTGTGTCAAGGAGTACATATCCCCTGTCTGCTTTCTCAGCCGCTCTGGAAATTAGAGAAGCAGACTCAGGAGTCTTTATTGGAAAATAAGGCTCCAACAGCTACTCCTAGCATGAAGGGACCTCATCTTGCAGCAGCTGTTCTTAACTGGGGAAGAAGATCACGATGTAGTAAAGTCCCATCTTGTGATGTGCCTTAAACAGGAAAACCCCTAAACACATTTCAAAGGGCACTGGGCAGAGGGTAAAGGAGCACAGCTCCTTCAGCCAATTAAAAAAAAAATCCTAAGCACATTAATTAATTAATTAATTAATTAAGTTTTTTTGATAAACAAATAAGAGACATTGGAGCTAGTAGCAAACACATTTCTCCAGATAAAAAATACATGCAGAAATCAAGACAATGCCAAACCCAAGACATGTTCACTAAACTGGACTGACTAAAAGCTAACAGAGTAGTGAGGCCAGCTGGAGAGCATCCAAGAGATCGGAGGAAAGGGCATGTGAGAGGAGACATTTTAACAGCTTCAAGTGAAGCCTCTCAGCGGGCTGTAGAGGTGTTGATACCTGAAGGAGAGACCCAAATCCAACAGGTGGAAAAGGCTGTCAGCAAAGAGTACATGGGAGTTTTCAAGTAACCTTTAAAACTAGAAACAAAAGCCAATAGTTTTCTGTTTACACTACAGAGTGCTTCTGATACTGAAGCACAGGGCAACATCTATTTATAATCCAAATAAATCTTATGTTCTGGTATTTGGAACTGTCAATATTCAACACAGTGGGAAGCAGCAGCCACAAGGCTGCATTAAGAAATGCTGATTTAGATCTGCATTGTTTTGCTCCATGTATTTTCCTCCTTTAGTCACTAGCCAATTATGACTTTTGCAAAAGAAACAGGTTTCTTTTTCAAAGCTGGCTCATGTGGAGCTCATAAATGTTGTGACAGGTGACACCTAGGCTGTGCTTTTAATGCCGGTGAGCTAAACATTTTCCTCAATCTTTTTTCCACAAACCCTCAAAATTTCCAAGTGTCCATCAATATCTGTGATAGGTAACATGCAGATGAGAGCCCCAGATGACAGGTCCCAGGAAAGTACATATAATCTAGGCTATCCAGCTCCTTGTGCCTGGTGCATTCCCTAGCTGTGTCCTAGCCCAAGTTTTGCCTCTGGTGCTCTTTCTTTTGCAGAGGAGAAATCAGTGTTGAATGCCACAATCTGCCAGTTTGAATAACAAGGCACTGAGATCGAGAAGCTGGGCGGAGTGTGGAGCTTGGAGTGGATGGTGATCACCAGGGAGTCCGTCTCCCGTGAAGTTTAGAAATGGTCAAAAAAAAAATACATGACTGTCAAATGTAGACATACTGTAACAGCAAAAGGGGTTTTAGAAAGACTGGTGGGATCTGTACCTCTGACAGCCTACATGCAAGAAGGAATCTCTCAGTCTGGCTTCTTTGCTCTCTGTCTGAGGGTTTGCAGACATGCCAGTTAAGCAAGCAATTTTTCACAGTAAACCAAGGTTATTTTTATGGAATCAAGAGTGTTGGAACTTAATGATCCTTAAGGTCCCTTCCAACCCATACCAATTTATGATTCTCTGATTCAAAGAAACAGGCTTCTCTGGTGTAGTTGTATTTCTTTTATTTCTGATGGCTGTGCTCATAGTCATGTTCTGGACAGCTTGCAACTCACCTAAAACAAGTTATTATCTATTGTCAGCTGCTACAAAACAGCTCCCTGAAGCATGCTGTTAGTACTAAGTATGGTATGGAGAATTTCTNCCCCCATGATTAAATATTCCACTGTCTGCAACAAAAGGATCAGGTCACTCATTAGCTAATGCAACCTGAACTTTCAATAGTTTTGTATACTTTGCCTGCTCAGACAAAAGCTTATCTTCTCCATAAGACTACCTGCCACCTACACAACCTACACAAACACTGCTATCCCACTGCTATCTTTTATATATATATATATANCAAAAAAAAAATACATGACTGTCAAATGTAGACATACTGTAACAGCAAAAGGGGTTTTAGAAAGACTGGTGGGATCTGTACCTCTGACAGCCTACATGCAAGAAGGAATCTCTCAGTCTGGCTTCTTTGCTCTCTGTCTGAGGGTTTGCAGACATGCCAGTTAAGCAAGCAATTTTTCACAGTAAACCAAGGTTATTTTTATGGAATCAAGAGTGTTGGAACTTAATGATCCTTAAGGTCCCTTCCAACCCATACCAATTTATGATTCTCTGATTCAAAGAAACAGGCTTCTCTGGTGTAGTTGTATTTCTTTTATTTCTGATGGCTGTGCTCATAGTCATGTTCTGGACAGCTTGCAACTCACCTAAAACAAGTTATTATCTATTGTCAGCTGCTACAAAACAGCTCCCTGAAGCATGCTGTTAGTACTAAGTATGGTATGGAGAATTTCTCTTTGAAGTCCTGGTGTACTTGACATAACAGGTCATGAACTAAATGGCCTCTCGGGATCTTTTCCAGCTTCATTTCCTATGGTTCTGTGCATTCACATCAGATTCAGCTGTCAGAATGCTTGTTTTAAATGTTTGTCCTTGCTGAACTGAGGGTTTGGGGCTGACCTTTACATCCTCTAAACCTTCTTGGAAGGATATGTATTGGGATAGATTGCAGCAGCAGCTGATTATTCCCCCTTGACAGCCTTCCTCCAACCTGCTCTTTGGTCAGGGGAATCACCACATCCTCAATGGCTTTTGTGTCTGTTGCAGAAAGACAGCATCAATTGGCTGGATGACANTATATATATATATAAAAATACTAAGAAGAATTAGCAAAATGTTCCTATTCAGAGCTTGGCACTGCACCATTTCAGACTTTGTTGCCAATTAATATCAAGAGCTTCTTCGTAGGAAGAAATTACTTTGCAATACTTGAAGGGCTACCAAATATAGGGAAACCCATGGCTATTAACCCTTTCAGCAGATTTTGAATCCAATTAGGTACTCAGTGAGCACTGTACTATAATGTTCTGCAAGCAACAGCTAGTGGCTAGTGATTTCTAAAATTATTTTAATTTTTCAAAATTATGGGTTTTCTCAGTGAATCATCATTCTTTCACTGAGGACCCCTCAGCTACACGAAGAAGAATGCTTAGATCTGCATTCAGAATTCTTTGTGGCTAGTCTATTGCTGTGACAGGAATGGTTATGTCAAAACATACAGTGATACCTGAAAAATACACAGTCACTGTCCTCAGTTAATTTATTTTCTTGTCCTCCTTAATCAAGCAAGATTTGTACTGGTTTCACAGAGGAATTCTTCCTGAATAGATCAGGGTTTTGTCATGAAATAATGAAACAGCTTCTTTGAAAGCAGGCAACTTTATTTAGAAATGTTATAGTATAAAATGTGTTTGTGTATATATGTGGAAGGGATTATAAGATCCCTTGCATCTATTTTTTCCAATTTTAGTATTAAAGAGCTATATTGTTTTAAAAAATTACTGCCTACAAATTAACTGGATTTTCTCAGACTCCCAAACTCCATTAAATACCAGCTTATTTCTATTTATACCTCTGCTTTTGAAAGATTTATTTATTTTTCCAGTTCTACTTATCTGGAGCCACAATAATTAACTTTCAGAACATTACATGATGGGAAAAAACAGTTACACAAATCAGAGAAATAAAGTGTTGCTAAGGAAAACATACCTGGTAGGGCAGATAATTATTTCTTGGCTGTCACACTCTCCAGGGATGCTGCTTCCATAGTTGTTCCACTGAATGAGCAGATTTCAGATAGCACCAGTCCTCTTTGAACAGTGCTAATATAGGAAGCCAGTCCTCATTATGAAAGATCAGACTAGTTCTGCTCTCTGAATACCAGCTCTGAAATGAACTTATCCAAATAAACAAACACCAGACTGAGTTATTCTCCTGTCATTGACTGCAAGTCTCTCAGAGAAGGCAGAGCCTGGTGGACGTGGTTTAGTGTCTTTTGTCCTTCTGCATTTTATGACTGCAGATATAATCCCGTGCAATATTAGTCTTATGACTGATTTAGTAGGGAATAAAAAATATCCTGGAAAGGCTGTCCATGGTGCACTAAGGAATGAATGGGCCTCTTAAATGACTGTACTAAGACAGTGTTTACTTTAGATGCACTGTCAATGACAGAGGCAGTGATAGACTGACCAGCAAAATACTTCCTGGGCAGATGTACACAAATCACTGGCAGCAGCAGAATTTTGCTTGTATAACAACACTTGATGCTTAATCTATATATTGTTGGATGTTCAAAGACCTGACATTTTTTTTAAAATTCTTCCTCTGTGCAAAACATATACTCAAATGCATACATACATATGAATAACACATTTACCATATTCCTATGTAAAGTAGATGCAACTAACTGTCAGGAAAACACAGAGGCCAAATCTAGTGTGATATCCACATGGAAATGATATTCAAGGTTTACAGTGCTGAAATGCAGAGTGTCCTGTTTCATTTTGCCCTGGCAATGCAGTTTGAGGCAACAACAACAACGTGTCAGAAAGAGAAAGTTGCCTGAATTACTCAAGACCAAAAACCATGTCAAAATTTCTAATTCCTGGTTATCTACAATATCACTAGCACATACCTGCACCAGAAATGGACAATATTATTGAAAGTATAAATATGAATTTAAATGTTGATTTTTGTATTTAAATCTGTCACTGTTTCAGTGTGTCCAGATTAAATAGCAAAGAAAATTGCAGAGCTGGAGAGCAATGGTCCTAATGTATTTAACACTTGTCTAAGAAACAAGCAGACAGGAAAGTGTTAGTAAATGTTTATGCATTTCAGAAATGCCTTCTGCATCACATACTATGCACTCAGACTATGAATGTACATAGCAACAGTTGATTAAAAACAATCTATTTAATTACTGTGATATATGGAAGCACACACTCTAAATGCAATTTGTTGGTGTATTTTACATGTAAATGATCTTAGGAGAATCATGGTTAGAATAGTTGGAATAAGGAGTTAAGGATAAAAACAAAATCCTGCTGCCCTTGGAGTCAATTAATTGTTTACTCTTGCCAGCTCTGAGTCCTATTTCACACAAAGAAATTAAACAAAACTGGTCAGCTGAGAGGAAGGGGAGATACTCCTCTCGTCAGCATCTAGGTCTGTGAGGGAGAGCATATGAGGTTCTTGAAGACCTGAGAGACCCCTTGCTTTCAAAGTTTCCACTTGTGGAAATCCACTTGTAGCTTTACACCAAATTATTCAAACATTTAAAAATAATATTTCTGAGCGATTTAACTTTTACTGAGAATAATGAATATTTTCTTCCATCCTCATTTTTTTTTGCATTATTTGATTTCAACTATTCACAAAAAATCTTGGTCATCCTATAATGAAAAAATCCACAGTATATGGTAAAAGAATACCGTTGTAGTGCACAAGTGATAAAAATACCTCATTTGCATTAATTAACTTCCTGTGGAAGGATGTTTCTTTCTAACCCCTGATGTCTATTCTTCTGAAACTATTTTTCACACCACATTTATAGTCATGCTCTTGGTGTGTTCATTCAGGGAATTAAATTTTAAAAAACATATTATTTCTTAAAAATATTGCTTTTCCATATCAGATCTGGATAAGAAGAAATTCAATTCCCCATGTCAAAATGATGCCAAAAGAGAAAATCCATCTCAACAGCTGGGCAAGAGGGTTTAATAGGTCAAGAGTTTTATCAGCAGAGATGTTGCTTTTGGAAAGTGCATTCTATCAATACCAGACAGCTGAAACTGTGCCGTGTCCCAAAGAGGAGCTGACTCGCTTCCAAAGTGTCTGGAAATGTCAGCGCATGTCTTCTGGTTATCACTTTCTTTTCAGCGTTTGTGTTCTCACGTAGATGACAGGTCTACTGCAGAAATGAAGCTCAGGAGACACAAGTCCTCCTGCCGACAGGTCCTTGATCTCCCAGACCTGCAGAAAAGTGCCCAGAAGCGGTCCTCTGATACAGTATCAACCTCTGTTGGTCACTTGCACCCCGGCTGGAGCCCCCCCGATGACTCTGCCAGTCACGTCGTGCACGGAGCCGAAAGGGGCCCAGTACGGCCCCGGAATCTCCCCGGCCGCTCACGAGCGAGGGTCCCAAGCTCTGCGGGAAGGCTTAGCCCCATCTCTTCCTCTCCCCGTCCTTCCCAGGCCTGTTTTTCATCTTGTCCCCACAGCGGCGGCCCCGGGGGCCCAGCGGCAGCCTCGGCAGACGGACAGAGGGACGGTCTGTCTGTCGGCCCCGCTCCTGCCCGCCGCCGCCACCGGGAGGCGCTCCGGCACCGCGGATGGCCCCGGTGCGGCTGGGTCGCTGCGCTGGGGCTCCGGGACGAGTGGGGCCTCGGCTATGAGAAACCCGCAGCTTTTCCCCCCTCCCTGTTTACCACCGCTCCTCGCCCATCTCTGTTCCACGCCCCGAGTTCGTGCACCCGCTCCGAGGGGACGGTGACATCCCGTATTTTAACCCGAAGCGGTCCCGGAGGAGTTTTGTCCGCGAGCGTTCCCGGGGATGCTCCCCGGCTTTGTTCCCCCACGGGTGTGGGAGCAGCCCCGCTGCTGGCATGGGACCCCTGAGATGCCCTGTCTGGGCCCCACTTGACGACCTGCGCCCTCGGGCAGGGAAGGGCCCGGGTGTTTCACCGTGTTACTCTCTGACACGGCGCGCTGCAGAGGCCGATACACGCCGAGTGACCCGAGCTCGCTCCCGAGAGCTACTGATGGGAGACCCTCGCGGAGCCTGTAGCCCAAAGGACTGCACGATTTTGGAAGGTGCAGTTCCTTTGGAAAGCACAGAATTTCAGACATGGGCTATGGGCGCGGATTTTCCGAGGGGTCCGAGGGAGGGTCATTGCGGCCGTGCGCCCCGTCCGTCGGCCGGGGGAGTCGTACCCGCCTCAGGCTGCTCCCGGCACCCGCAGCGCTTTGTGCTCCAAGTAAAACACCCATGTGGCAGAGGGCTGTCGGGGGGAGTGTGTGTTTAATGTATGTTTAATGTAGGTATGGCTGCCCAGCGTTGGGGCCAGACACACCTGAACTGTGTCACGATGATTATATCACCATTGCCCTCCGGGAGCCCGGCCGCGCCACCGGGAGTGCCCGCGCTTCTCTGCAAGACTGTGCCGGGGATCAGCCCAGCCTGGGCAGGGCGAGCGGGTCCCCCGCGGGGGCGACGGGAGCNGACTCAATTTTTCCACTGCCCTCCCGTGTCCTCCCCGTTTGGGAAGCCTAGGGGAGGGAGGGGGCGGCGGGCCGGGCCCCTGCCTCCGGGCGCGCTGCCGCCGCGGCTCCCGTCTCATGCCGCAGGAATGCGCGGAGGTATGCGCCAGTTTCCAGAAGTGGATCCCCTTCCTTGCTGGAGCACAGCAGCGCATATATCACCCAGTGGCAGCAGTCCACCTTCCCTGCAGTTTCGTAACCGCTTACGAGGGTAAATTGAGAGTTGGGAACAGCCCTCTATTAAGTAGCAGATTGAGAAGAGGCTCTTCCCACTTGGAGAAGGCAAGTCTTCCCAGACAGACCCCTCGCATCGGGAGCTACAGTAATCGAGACGCCTCCTCTGCTCTCAGCTGTTGCCGCTGCTACTCCTCCTTCGCCGCTGCTGCTACTTGCTGCTCCCTCCACAAGGTGCCCCCGGAGCTTCATCCTTTATCCTCCCCCCTTTATCCAGGTCCGACGGCTGCGGCTCCTGCCGCTGCGGGCACCGCCGGAGTCATCGCCGGAGGAGCTGTCCCGTCACCGACCCCGGCACGCTACGGCAGCCCCGGAAGGTCTGTGTGTGCCCGAGCAGGAGCGGGGGTCCCCTGCCCGCCCCGCCGCCGATCCCCGTGTCCCGCTCTGTCCGCACGCAGCACGCACTCAGCCCCTTCCCATGCACCTTAGGCTGGGGCAGCAGAGCCGGGCTGGAAGCCGACACGGGATTAGGAAGGAGCGTGTGTGCGCGCGTTGGGCATGTCGGAGCCGGCTGCCGGCGTGCGGCCGGGCGGGCGGAGAGGTGCGGGGCAGAGCACCCCGGGGCTGCTGGCTGTCAGCCCAGGGAAAGGCACGGGGGAGCCCGGCGGGATGCCGGCCCCGAACGCTGCCGGCGGACGGGTGCCTGGGCAGAAATGCGGGAAGGGGCGGTGATGTGCCGGAGACGGAGGCTCCCGGCGGCCAGAGGCTCCAGGCGGAACCCGCTGTCAGCGCCCAGCGCGCCTGCAGGCACGCTACCGCTGCGGCTTTGGCAGGAGCTCTCGCTTCCCTCCCTTGTGTGTGCAGCTGCCGGTGATGCTTTCTCCTGCTTCCAGTTTCTTATGTCTTTGATAGGTAGTGGGCTTTTCCTGCGGTTTTCTTCTTTTTCTGTTTACGTTAGTTTTTTCTTCTTGAAAGTGGTAAATGTCGTGCACTGCGTCGTTTAGAAATGCTTTGGCTACGCTTTTGCAAGTTGAATTAGTGCGAGATAGGACTGTGAAAACTCGGGTTGGACTTTTTCTATGTGGTCTCTAAAGATCAATGAGAAGACCTTTAGTCCTGACACGAGGTCTGTTGCGTCCCTGCTGAGCCAGTGAGAGGAACTTTCCTCTGCCAGCTCCAGGCTTTCTTTCACACATCTAAATTAGCGAGAAGGAAACAGTGTTTCTGAGTTAGCAGTTGAATGCTTTGGCTGATGAGATGATGTATTTCGTGGAACAAAAACGTGTATCAGGAATGGTAGACCTGCAGCAGTGGCAAACTCCTAGATGACTGTGAGATCATTAATTTCTGTTGCTCTTCAAAAGGAACAAAAGATGGCAGTCAAAGCTCACACCAGATTTCCAGGACAAAACGTCCTTTCACGTTGAATTTAGGCGATCCTTAAACTCACTGCAGGATGCTGTAGATCAGCCCAGGGGCAGTCGTTTCCCACGAAGAGCAGTGATACGATTTTGGAACTTTGGGAGCATTTTAATACTAACCTTGGCCTTTCTTGTGTTAGTTTCAGGGAGTCATTATGGTCAATATTACTCTTCTGTTTAGCCACTGGAACTGCCATTAGACTGAAACCTTTGCTTCGATTTTCATTGAGCTCTTGGTATTTTCATGTGCAGTAAAGGCATTTGGCTAAGACAAGTATATACAGCTGCTCAAATGAAGCCTGTTAAGCTCAGTGTCAGTAACTGGGAAATTCCTGGATCTCCATAGCATCTTCCCACTAAATGTGCCTCACTGGGTAGTTCTTTAGATGGTAGAAGAATATTGTTTTCCCCTTCAGTTGTTTCTGTGGATTCCTGATTTTTGTATTTTTCTTTTGTTCTGCTCTTGGCACCTTCCTGATAAAATCTGTTGTCTAATTGCTTTTGGAATTCTTTTTTCCCTAGCCAAATTATGGTATATGACGCATTTATGACTTTATTCATACGAATTGCCACTCCCCTACTTCTTGAGATAGAAAATCCAAAACTTTAGAAACACTTAAATGAATATGTAGGTTCATATTAGACTTTCCTTAGAAAAGGAAATAATTTGGAAGTTTTGCTGGAGTAATTGGCAGTAATTTTACATGACCTAGGGCACATAGTTCTGAAAGTATGGCTGCTTGCAATTAAGAGCTGCTAACTTGGCCTAATCCCACCTATTTTGCTAGACAACCTGCAGTGATTGTGAGACTCTTATGCCTGTCAGCTTTATATAGTGTATTTTAAATCTATTTTCTCTCAGGACGTGTAAATGAATTATCAGATGTTGAAACATCATGGCTAGACAGACGTGTCAAATTTCAGTTGTGTGTTACACACACTTCTGTATAACCAATTTCAGACTTTCAAGAAATGAAGAATAGCACATTTGTAGGCAGAGCCCCTCAAAAAAGTTTTATTACAGTTTCCAAAGTGCCTTGAGACCAGTAAAACAAAGCTAACTAAGTGGTTCAACAGTTACGAAAAAGGAGCCGATTAAAATCCCCAGCTGAAAGAGACATTTAGTTGATCCAAGGCAGGAATGACCTCTGAATTAGCTATCATCACATTCAGCGATGAAGTCATGGAGCTCCCTTCTGGCTCCTGCCTGTGTGGAGGCACAGATCTTCACTGCGCTTCCCTGATCAAATCGACCCTAACTAGGCTAAATCTTCATGTGCTTACTGTGATTGGAAAGGGTTCAGCAACAAAAGGCACATTATTGCGAGACGAGACTCTCCAGTTAGTCATAGGGATCTTTCGTCGTCTTGGATGGTTTTCAAGTCTAGAGGTTTCAACCTGGTCCCGTGGGTGGGGGCTGGGGATAAGGGAACAAAGTAAAATCCGTGGTTTGTCTTTTTTATGTTTCATGAATACACCCACGCAATCCTTTAATCCACATGTATCATTTCCTTCTCCTTTCTTCCCCTTCCCCCATTCCCCATCATTGCAGATTCATTCATGTTGTTGTGATCTGAAAGGGCAGAAATGAAGACAGCGCTGTGCTCGGCAGTCGCTGCTCTGTGTGCAGCCGCCCTCCTCTCCTCCATCGAGGCTGAAGGTAACCTTCCCCTCCCTGCCCCCTTGCCCCGGTGCCCCGCTGACCAGCAAACCTCCCAATCAGCCTTGAGCTACCGGCTCTCTCCCTCTCTGTTTTTGAGTGTCAATACTTCACCTTCTCTCTTTCTCTCCTTCAGAGAAACGCCTCTCCTTCCTTGCCCAGCTCCTTCTGTGTTCTGTTTCTCCCGGCTAGTGAGCCGGACCATAGCTCCCTCTTTCTGTCTCTCTGGTGTGCTGTCCACACCACCGCACAGACAGGACGTGGGCCAGCTGCTGTGGCCGTCCGGGCGCAGCGCCCTGAGGAGCCCATTGCCGCAGGCAGGCAGCCCAGGCATCCATGGCGCTGCCCCCAGGATGGACCAAGAAGGTCTGGTCTCTGGTCTCTTTTAGTAGTGTTGAGAGAGGAAACGGAAAACCTGCTACCCAACAACCCGCAACTTTGAAATAAAATACTCCAACAGAGTGTGGCTCTCTGCGCCTGTGTGTTTTGTCCAGCCGGACGCCTTGCCTCTGCCCCACCGGCCTGCATCGGGGCCTGCAGCGGCCTCCCCTGCTCGGCGGGGCGACCCCCGGCTGAGCCTTGGGGTGGCCGGATCCTCCCCCAGGGACACCTCAACCTCTGTGGTGGGCCTGGCCTGGGGAACACTGGGGAACATGCCTGGGAGGATGCTGCCAGTGCTGTGACATGAGTCCTGGGCACCACTGAAGGGAAGGCTGGGCCAGGCCTTGCTGTGGTGGCCGGGGCTCCAAGGCTCTGGCATACATGTGGTACTGTCACCTCTGAAAGAGTTTCCTTCTCCTCTTCCTCAGCCCTCAGCCCAGTCTCCTGGAGGCTGAGGACCCTGTCAGCCCTGGCAGCATCCTGCCTCCAGCTGAAGCTGTGGGAAGACCCATCTTCACTGCCACACTTGCCACAGCATGGCTCAAAATAGATGGCCCTGCACTTGCTCCGCAGTGGCTTAACAGCAACTGTGTCCTGTGCCCTGAGTGTGAGCTGCTTGGCTTTTTGGTCACAGTCATGGCATTTCTGCCAGCAGCGGCTGCCAGGGGAAACAGAGATGCTGAACATCCTGCACTGAAATGACTTCATCTGACCTCCGGGACCTGACTCCATTGTAGGTGTGAACTCTCCTGGATTCACTGGAAAAAAACAGAAGCCAGCATCTGATAATTCATTTTTTCCCTCCTTCCCTCTCTTTCTGTCTTGAACTGAAACAAATTCCTTGATCATGGCCTGCTGCAATCTCCCTTGTCTGGACCTGGTCACTTTGGCTGATGACTACTAAAAGCGTGGGGTGTCAGAGATGCCTCTGCAGTGTTTGCCCCCCCAGGCAGTATGTCCCCCAGTGCTTGCCTGGGGCATGCAGATGTAAAATACACTGGCTTTCTGGAAAAAGATGGCATTTTTGCCAGTAATGCAACATCTGCTCACCCTAGGAGAGAATCAGTCCTCTGCCTTCCTCTCGTGCTGCGTTGTTGCTGGCAAAGGAAGTGAAAAAGGTCATTTGAAGTCATTTCAGAGTTGCATTTGAAACGCAGAACTGCTGTGCCAGAGAAAGCAGAGAAAGTGTACAGTTTTGATGGAGGAAGGGAGGGGATGTGTTTGCGTTCTTCCCCATCTTAGAAGGGAGCTCACTTGGATCTGGAGTAATACTGCATTACTAATTACGTGTATGGAGTATGTTATTTTGGAATGTGAGTGAAGGTGTTTTATTTAGCTTTAAGCGTAGACTAAACCAGCCATAGCTTCAGTACTGTTAAAGCAAGCTACAAAAATGTATTTGGAGCAGCACAGTCATAATGGCAAAACTTGACACATAGCTGGATGACCTTGATTAGATGTTGGAGGATGCACAGTTGCCGAGCAAAAGAGTGGACAAAGCCTGATCTTGAGAGTTGTAGAAAGCTCTTGGACAGGACTTACATTATTTGGCACTCAGAAATGTTTGATAAATAAAATATCTAATGTACAGTGATCATGTTTCTATAAGAAAGTTCTCCTAGCTCCAGTGTTTTGAAGTATGGCAGGGAAGTGAGGGGTGAAAAACTGTGGTGCTGAAAATGGAGTGAGAAATAGTGGTGCTGAAAATGAAAGTTCAAAACTAGGAGTACCTTAGGACATGCTATGGTGGGAACTGCTTTTGTAGAGATTTTTACAGTTGAATTTTTGTTTGTACTATACTGGTCATTCTTCTGCACTGTTTTAACTTTGCACTGCTAGTTTGCATAATTTTGTAAATTGCATCTTATTTAGTTTAGCAAATTATTGACTTATTTATTGACTTCATTCTGGTATCATTGCAACTTAAATCCTGTCTGCTGAACTGACTTTCTCCTGTGAACGTTTGTCACTTAGTCTTATTTTTCCAAATTTCTGATCACTTTGTGGCAAAGCTATCCTCCCTCACCAGTCAGTCATTCCTGTGTCTGTTTTCTTTGTTCTTTTTGAGTCTCCCTGTACTATTCACAAGACATCCAGTTTGAATTTTTTTTCCCAGAGGTGTGGGTAGGCACTTGGTGGGATGCAAAAGTGAGAGGAGAATAAGGGAGAGAACCATTTAATGTGATGAAGATCCTTGATATCAGGTGGGAAGGTGGGGTGAGAGCAGAGGAAAGAAAAAGCTTAGTTTTATTTTCTGTCCTCCTTTAGCTTTTATTTTTCAGTCTCCCCTGGGAATAGATCTGGTGTTTATCCAATGTCCATAGATTTCTGAATCTTTGAGAATTAAACTGATTCTTCATCAGCATCACAGCAGCTCTGAAGTCCTTTGGGAGAGCTGTGCTCTGCTGCTCTTGGCAAGGCAGTAATTGTGTTAGAGCTTTTCTACAGAGGTTCAGCAGAACAGGAGTTTCTAGCTGGGCAGACACTTTAGGAGCAGAGGGGGTAAAACCCATGTATAGTCTAAATGCATTCATGTCATTTCACTGGGGAAGTTGTTTGTTTACTGTGGCCAAGGAAGCAAATCTGTTTTCATGCTCAGCATTTTTGCTTTTTCCTTTTACAGGGAAATTCTTCTTGTTTTATTTTGCAATCCTTCTGATATCTCTCTCCTAGCTTAAACTTCTTGTGTGTGAGTCTATATTTCATACTTTAAGTTGTTTTTTGCATTTTTAGTCCAGTACAGCAATACTCCAGTGCATTCCATGTCTGTCCCTATGTCAGAATTTCTTTCTGTTACAGTATTTTTTCCGTCTGTGATCACAAGAGCCAAGAGGTCTTATTTTAGTCATAGTTCAGTCAAAGAAATTGGCGTGTGAAGAATCTGTCAGTTATAACTTCAAGTTGCTGCTGTGATGTTGACATGTCTTCTGTAGCCTGTCATATTTCTTAATACAGAGGGATTTTCAAAGGCACAGGAAAGAATTGAGGAAATCATTGGTTTTGTGTAACCTAATTGAGCTTCTGAAGGTGCTGACTTTTCAGTTTTTCAGGAACTGTTTCAGACCTAGAACACTCTGTTTTCTAGGGTGGAGGTAGGGAAGGACAGCATCACTGATCCAAGCATGGAGCCTTTGTGTTGTGTATGAAAAGATTTGTCTGGTGAAAAATCTGTTATCAGGACATCCAGTAGCATAATTGACAGATAATTCCAGCACAGCAGTTGCAGAGGATTAGAATTTTTGGCTTGTAATAAAACTGTGTTGAGTACACTAATTTTCATTGACTGAACGATTTAGAGGTGATCTGGGATAGCTGAAACTTTACTGGTAACTGGTAACTGATTGGTAGGACCATTATTTTATTATCTTTTGATGGCAATATCTTTTGAGAAAGAAGCTGTTGATTGCAAAGTTTCTAAATAGAGAGCCATGTAGATTATATGTG
Source organism: Rhipidura dahli (assembly GCA_013399225.1). Taxonomy (NCBI): domain Eukaryota; kingdom Metazoa; phylum Chordata; class Aves; order Passeriformes; family Rhipiduridae; genus Rhipidura; species Rhipidura dahli. The sequence continues at coordinate 135,919 of VXAC01006449.1, read as the reverse complement.
AAACCGAAAGTTTTATGTACCTGAGGGTGACTATTCATCCCTGTTTTTCCTGCTGCTAATTAGAAGCAAAATATACATGCATGTGTAAGTGTATCTATGCATGCACATACATATATATGCACAAATACGTGTAAAATTTGGTAAATATTCATACATATAGTGTGTATATATATATATATGCGGTTATGTTGAGATACATAGTATAGGTATATAGATTTAAATGACTTTTTTTCAAAGTATATTTATGAAGTATGCATCTTTTATTTTGAAGAAATTTCATATACATGTATAAAATTTAAAAAATTGTAAAGAAAAGATACAGATGGTGATGTTTCTGTGTTGTGATTGGCAATGAATATCTAACAAGTCTGCAAAGCTGCTCTTTGGAGAAGCTGCTCTTTACTACATTTCTAGGCTGTAGGTCATTGTTTCTCCAAGTCACATTGGCAATGCAGGCTTCATAGGAGCAGGACTGGGGTCATGATCTAGTTGTGCCAAATTCATATAATTTCTGAAAAAAAAAATAGTAAATTAAGAGTTTTGGCACCTTCCAGCCTCAGCAGGGCTTATTGTTGAGGTGGTAAAGCTGAGTTTACTTTTCAGCTTCTGTAGACTGCATGTTATTTTGACATGGGCTAACACATTATTTTACATACTTATTATAGTGTGTCCTTTCCAGTGATGGAATCACAAAATATGTTTCACATAGGGATTGTGGATGGCAGCTACTTCCAAGTTATATCACTTTTAGATGTGGTTCTAGATATAAATTACGAGGTATTCCAGTTATATATTATTTCTGTCTTGTTAAGGTATTCATTGGGATGCTCCATGTTGTGTTATTTGCAAAAAGCTGTAGACTTTTTTATATTATCTGTGAAGTAATACAAGCTAATATCAGACCTGCATAGCTCTGCTCTCTATTTTTTTCATTTCAGAAATTATACCCTTACATGTGGATATAACACAAGAACTGACAATTATTTAAGTATATTAGGTCTCT
>VXAC01006449.1:68292-134845 GCA_013399225.1 Rhipidura dahli | reverse complement strand
TTTTTTTTGTGGTGCATAATAGAGAAGATCCAGTTAAGGAAATGATCATATCACCATTCTAATAGTGGCCAAAACTCATGCTGTAAGATTGTTGTACAGCAAGATATTTTTCAATACTCTGGAAAACTGTAGGGGAGCCATGCATTTCTGTGCATCAACAGCTGGATCACTGTATGAAGGCAATACTACAACACCATGACATGTTCCTGTACCATGATCATGATCCTGTACCTTGACAAGCCAGTGAGATGTTTGGCATGGATTTTGATGGACAAAGGATCAGTAGTGTCACTACACTGTAAGAATAGGTGCAACTTCACTGCTGCAAGCAGCCTGTCATCAAGACTGCTTGCTGGAGTTAAGATGCACTCACATGTAAGATTTTGTTGAGTGAAGTTTTAAGATTTGTCCCTTAAAAAGGGGCAAACTCCTACTACAGCAAGGGGCATTTTTTTCCTAGAACTCTGGTTTGATTCAATATTGCAGTTGTATTATTTTACCACTGGTGAATTCCCTTCTGGGAGAAGAATTTTAATGAAATGGAGTTACAGTTGCCCTATTTTATTATCACAATAAGGTTTTTATCATCTAAACATTTTGCTGTACTTCAGATCAGCTTACTACTCTCAGTCATATGACCATGGTTAGGTCTTCACCCCACAGCTGGTTTCACTTGGGTGAAATCTGACCCTTGTGAAGGTCCATGTATGTTTTGGAGATTCTGTTTGAGTATTGAAAGCTCACAGGCCATCTGGAAGACATTTTGATGGCATTGGATCCAAACTGCTTTTTTTTTTTTCACTCAAGCAAGATTCCTTTTTTGGATTTCAATGGGAAAAGTATTCAGTGCTTGAGTTTGATAAGCCAGCCATAGGCTGAGAATGAATGGATTTAAAGTGCAGCAATGAAGATGTGGGTTAGGTCTCAGAAATAACTACACTGATAAAGATGGTGAGGTTTTGGAGTAATTTCTGTGGGGAGCTGGCAGGCTTGCCAATGGTGGAGGTCTTTAAGAATAATCTGAGAAAACATGTCAGTAATGACACAGGATGGCCAATCTTGTCTTGACTGTAGGATGGAGAGGGGACTTTTGAGTTCCCCTGCAATGCCATTGTTCTGTGATCACCTGGATGAATGGATACATCACTTATGTGTCAATATACTGTTCTTGTTACCTGCCAAGAGCCACATCTGAATTATCATAAAATGGAATAAAATCCTTTAAAATGCTAAAGACTTTTCCTCACAGTCAGCTTTTTCAGTTTATCTGGAATCCGGTCATTTGGATATCAACAAGTTGGGCTGCTGCTGTCCTTCAGCAGTTAAAGCCTAAAGTCTCTGCTGCAACATTCCAATTTACTTGCAAGGTTGGTGGTGCTACTTTTTCCTTGTACTGAATTTTTTTTTAAAAGCATGCTCAGGTCAGTTGTCTCTGCCTTTGCATTAAATTTGTCCTGAGCGATTGCTACTGAAACAATATTTTATAATGATATTCTTATCATCTAAATGTATTTTACTATTAACACGTGTTGCATGATTTTGATACTAAGTAACTACCCTGCCATCTCTAGCATTGTGATACTCATAAACTGAATGATGAATAAATTGTGCATGCAGTTAATGGTCTAATCTCACTGCCTGTGTATGGACAACAGGAAAAATAACATTTACTTCAGCACTACTGTTATCTATTGTATCAGTATTATAAAGCCATATTATCCTATGGTTGGAAATTACAGAAAATTAAAAGGAAAAAATGCCATATTTTTTAGCTCAGTTTTACTGTTTGTAATTGGACAGTGCTTTCCATAATTAAACATTCTATCATTTACTTCTTTATCTGCTTTTAAAATTATATTCAAATCTGACATGGAATCTGACATATGATGGAGATCTTCTATGAAACAGAAGATCTGTCTTTTAAAAATGCCTGCAAAACTCTCTCACTAGTAGTTGAGGAAAGTATGGCTGGATCTAATCTTACTTTGTAGACCTATTTAAACAATAATATATAATACACCTACCATGCACTGACAGTGAGTCAGTAAAATACTGCATGAATAAGCATGACAATTTTACAAAGAGAATATCATTATAAAATATTTATGAAACGTCTTTGTGTAATGAACCTTGTACATGGAGGCTTTGTCCATCATGGGAAGCTAAAAAACCAATAATCAACATTTCATTTACGTATGCATGATGCTGCAAATTAGCGTGTGTAAACTATTTCTTTCTTTACTGTTCAGTTACTTCTGTCATCAGCTCCTACAAGTTTTATTTGCAGTCATTTGTTCAGTTCACTGGTGCCCTCTTTGCCATTTTCTATAAATTCTGTAAAATAAATGTCTTGAAATATATTTTGATGTTGTCTTTTCATAATTAACCATTGTGTTGTTTGGAACCATACTGGCATTTTATGTTAAAATGCCACTATTAGTATGGGTACACCTGCTGCAAAGGGAACATGAAAACAATAGTTTACACCTTTGAAATTGTACAGAAATCTGGTGTAAACAGGTAGAATTTTATTTTTGTCAACTTTGCATCAGCTCGAATATTTGGGCAAATTGCAACTATTACTAATGCCATTTATTAGTCCCTTAGTTCCTGAATCCTTTGTTGTTATATGCAAAGTATGTCACTTTAGTGGCTTCTAGGAACAAAGGGGTGGAGTTCTCCATATTTTGAAATATAATGATACATCAGTGTATCATTATTACTGATATACATTTTGCATATATATTTGCATCTAGACCCTAACAGAAATTGTTTTACTGAGCATTAAATACCCAATCTTCTCCTGTATTCTTTAAATTATTTCTTTGCTCTGCCAAGCTTCTATATTCAGTGAAATTGATAAGAAATATAATATGCAGAGAATATATTTTAAAAGCTGATTAATTCTTTGACGTCTAATTAAGAAGAGTACTGTGTTCTCCACATCCTAAATGATCTCATGATATTGTAAGCAGGTTGTGATTTGGCATGCTTCTACGGATTGCACCCAGCATGTAAAAAAATTTCCTTTAATTGTTATGTGAAATGTTTGCATATGTGGTGATTATCTGTGAACTCATTGTACATGTATCCAAATGTGTTTCCTATTGTGCTTGATTTTGCTGGCCATTCTTGAATGTCTTGGCAACTCAAGAAACATATGTTCTGTGCTGTCCTCTGTAATGCATATACTCTTTGATGTTTTGTCATATTTTTGTCAGCTTTTATTTTACTCTTTTTCCAACAACATATCTTTATATTTGTTGGAAACAAATTTATGCAAAGACAATTTTAGTAAGCTTTGCTCCATATTGTTTTATTTATTCATTTGCCAAAACTTGTTCAAGTTTTAAACTTCTACCTGGTATAAATCTTTTGCAGTTAACCCACCATCAGACTTGAATTTTACAATTATAGATGAACATAATGTTCAAATGTCATGGAAAAGGCCACCAGATGCAATAGTGGGTTACAGAATAACTGTGGTTCCAACAAATGGTGAGTTCTGTCAAATTTTTTAATGTGATTATGTGTTTTGAAACATTAATTTATTTTTGCCTGTATCTAACTTAGGTATGAGAGTAGCTGTTAAAATCTTTTGGAAGTTTATGATCAAGGCTGGCTAGCAGCAAAGGGCATAGAGGAAAAACAGTGATTCTTCAAAGTTAGAGCTCTTCTTGCCATAGTGTTTATCATTTTGGGACTGCAAGTAACGCATTTTGGATGCCTTTGCTTTGCAAGGAATGATAGGAAGTAGAATCATCACTCTGTTCCTCTTCCATGCTTTCACATTGAAGTTCAAGAACTGTATTATGCTGTGTAAGACAGCAATTATTCTATTTCTCTTTGAGAAATAATCAGTGTAAAATTGATATTGAATCAGAACAGGACATGATTTGTTAGATGATAGCACATTTTGTATGTACATTTCAAGTTTCAAATTGCCTGGAATTTATTAAACACTTTAGTAATTTTATTCACTATTGAAAACACATTAGCTTGAAGTTTCACATTTCAATATTTATACTTCATGAAAACAGAAAGTGTATCATTCTAAAATTGCTATTGGGTATGAGATAGATTATTGTCTGTTGCATTTTGTTTTACAATCAGCTTATCAATATTATTGGCTTTTAAGGCTGCATTGAGTGTTTTATATATTTATTGCAGATGGACCTACTAAAGAATTTACTCTTTCACCTAGCACTACCCAAACTGTCATATCAGATCTTATACCCGATGTAGAGTATGTTGTATCAATAGCTTCATATGACGACAGAGAGGAGAGTCTACCTGTTTTTGGCCAGCTGACAAGTAAGTAGTGGCAATACAATTAGAAAGCCAATTAAGATAACTGAGCAGACATTCACAAAACTTGGCTTTTATCCAGTTCTCCAATAAAATTGCCCCATACCTAAACTCTCCTCTGATGGAACTGTCTGAACAGCCTTTTCCCCTTGCTCCTAATAGAAGCAGAGAAAATTTACTAGTGATCAAAGTATACTAACGTGGATATAGTGTCTGTCAACCTCTTTAGAACTCTTGGCAGGAGGCTACTGTGTTTTTTGAGCTATATCTACTTCCAAAAAATTGCATCCTGTGAAGTCAAGGGGAAGACAATCATTATCTCAGTAGCAAATGAATTGGACTGGCATCCTTTGTGAGAAAGCAAACTATATTCATCAAATAATAAAAAAATGTGACACAATGTACCTCAATACATAGTAAAATATTGAATCTGAGCTGTAACAATTTATATTAACAATTAAAAAAGCATAACATAAATTTAATTAAATAAAAGTGCACAGCAGACTCTCTTCTATGACACATTTTGTCTCATGTCTCAGGCTTCACAAAGAACCATGGGAAAATTGCTAATTATTAATTCCTCTAGGTGTTAGAGAGGGGTAATACTGGTATTTCTTTCAGGCATGTTGCAGTTAATTCTCAGGAAATGACTGTACAAGACGTACAAATACAGAGGATTCTTAGATATTTACATTTTCTGTATTTTTGTCACCCTGCATACTATGCTGTCAAATCCATAAGTACACGTGGCATACTCACAACCCAAATTTATGTTTTCATGTTCTGAGGCTTGTCAGATGCGTGTCTCTAATTGCTTATGTGCTTTTCTTTGACGTTTAAAAATTTAACCCTATTTCCTCCATTAATTCTGTCTATGTTGTGCTTTGTGCAGTCCAGACAGGCGGCCCAGGGATACCAGAGGAAAAGAAGGTTGAGGCTCAATTACAAAGTAAGGTGTTTTGTCTTTCAATTTATCTGACATTTATCTTATCTGAGATCTAGCTCTAGCACCTCACAAAGTTAAATTGTGTTTCTGTGTTACCTACCAAAAAAGTTAGCCTGTAAACTTGTGCAGAGTTAAGAAAACTTGTTTAGGGACTGGGTAGAAGGAATCTATTAGCTGCATTAAAAGATTAATGTGCAAAGTTGGTACTGAAACTAGGGGTTTCATGCAACTAACCTGAGCAATTCCATGAGTGTCTCGGTCCTATTAATGAAAGGTGTTGTGCTGTGGATAAAAGGCTTTGCAGAAGAACCCGTGCAGCTGTAATGAGCAAATAAAGATGCAAGGCACAAGTGGTAACAAAATAATTTTTTTCTGTAACATCAAATCATTGCAAAAAGATTTGTGTGGGTGTTTTCATCTGTTGTGGCATAACAGATCTTGTGGATTAACATGAGAGGTGTCTCAAAGCAGTTCCCTTTTGATAATGGCTATTAGAAAACCCATATGGGTGTTCTTAGTTGAATAATGTTTCCCCAAGCAAGATATCCCAGATAAGATTAATCTTTTAAATATCAGTTTGCTTTGACTTTTACCTACTAAGTTTCCATTAGACATTTCTCACTGATTTGTAAGAATGCAATTGCTCATTTGCTAATAGAGTTGGTTTTCTTTTTTTCTCTGTTGTGTTCCAGAATGCTCCATAAGTGCAATGACAGATTTAGTTTTCCTGGTAGATGGTTCATGGAGTGTAGGAAGAAATAACTTTGGATATATTCTGGACTTCATGGTTGCCCTTGTATCAGCTTTTGACATTGGGGAAGAAAAGACGAGAGTTGGAGTTGTTCAGTACAGTTCAGATACAAGAACAGAGTTCAATTTAAATCAGTATTTCAGAAGAAGTGATCTTATTGATGCAATTAAAAGGATACCTTACAAAGGTGGCAACACAATGACAGGTACAGATTTCCCACATACATGTTTATTGAACATTTCATGTAATAGTTCAAATTTGCTTTAAATCCGAGTTCACACAAGTCTAATAAAACACAACTTGTGATATTGGTTTTAGGTGAGGCTATTGATTACCTTGTTCAAAACACCTTCACCGAGTCTGCTGGAGCAAGAAAAGGCTTTCCCAAAGTAGCAATTGTCATTACTGATGGAAAAGCTCAAGATGATGTAGAAATTCCTGCAAGAGAGCTTCGCAACATAGGAGTTGAAGTTTTTTCCTTGGGTACGTTGAGTTTTTCTAATGATTGAGAGATTAACTTTCATAAAAATTAATTTATAAGTTTTGCAGACTGTGTGTTTGAAGAATTTCACTATGCCCCTTTTTCATGTGTATGCCTTGAAATGGGTCATTTGTGCCCACCAGAGTGGAACATACCAGTTGTGTTAATTTGACAGTAATTATGTAGTTTCTACACGGAGATTAATATGACTGACTAGCATAGTTTCGACCTTGGCCTCATTCTTCACATATACCACATTATTTTCCCTGACTGAAAATTGAATCTGCCACTGCATTGCATTATTCATTATTTTGTAGTTTGATTACTGATCATGACAGAAGGCAGAACTAATTTACACTTAGTTTTACCCCAGGATGTTTTGATAGTTCATTAATACATTCACAGGTGTCTGTATTTTATGGCTACTTAACACAGTCCTGTCTATTTCAACTTCCAGGTGTCAAAGCAGCAGATGCAAAGGAACTCAAGTTAATTGCGTCTCAGCCTTCACTGAAGCATGTGTTCAATGTGGCTAATTTTGATGGAATTGTGGATATACAGAATGAAATTATCTTGCAAGTGTGCTCTGGTGTTGATGAACAGCTAGGTGAACTGGTTAGTGGAGAAGAAGGTGAGACACTTTATAAAACTGTATTTATAGTTTCAGTTTATTCCGATGTCTATTGAAGAGGCCATCCCTACTTCCTTTGCTTTATTTCTAGAGTTTGATCCATTGCCTCACTTAGCAAGTGTGGAAAACTGGTGTCAGTTTTGTGTCTTTAAATGCATGATAACAGAATATGTGATGTAGATTTGGAGTAACTCCATTATTCTGTTGTTTCAAAGGTGACACAGTCATGTGCAGTTATCAGAGTGAGTTTGGACACATGCATCAGTTCTGTGGAAAAATGTATTAAAGGGAAAAAACCTGCTTGGTGAAGGGTCAGAATATGTAATAGATTAAGAACCAAAGCATGAAAACTGGAGAATACCAAGAAAGCACAGACAGGAAGCTGTATTACTGCAGCTTTCTGGCCTTGTAAGGTTCTAAGTAATTAGTTATTTTTTGTCAAAAATGGCAGTAGAGATGACTCTGCTGTCCTAGTACTCTGCTCAGGTCTGCATTTGTTCACACTTTCTACTGTGTTTCTGTGAGTGTAGCTTTCACTTTTGGTTGTAGCAGTTTTAGAGCAGGGCAGCATTTCTCCTGGAACTTCTGCTATACTTGGGGGACCACAAACACATTGTTCACATTTTTGCCCTCTCACTGATGTCTCATTTGGACTGTCCAGTAATTCATTTCTGTTTATTTATGCAAAAAGTGATTTTTAGTAAATATCAAGCAAAAGTAACTAAACTTATTCCAGAAATAAAAGCTGTTAAGAAAATATGTTTATAATTGTAACTAATATTCTGTGTTTGCTTTTGATTTCTTTCAGTGGTGGAGCCTCCTTCAAATCTGGTAGCCACTCAGATCTCCTCAAAGTCTGTTAGAATCACTTGGGATCCATCCACAAGCCAAATAACTGGCTATCGTCTGCAGTTCATTCCAATGATAGCTGGGGGAAAACAGCACATATTGAGTGTGGGCCCTCAGACTACTGCTCTGAATGTTAAAGATCTCTCTCCAGACACAGAGTATCAAATTAATGTTTATGCAATGAAAGGACTGACCCCCAGTGAGCCAATAACGATAATGGAAAAAACACAACAAGTAAAAGTTCAAGTGGGTGAGTTTGGAGCCACAACCTTATTTTCAAATTGTAACTTTTTATTGATGAAACCTCTGATGCATGCTTTGATGAAACCTCTGATGCATACCTTTATTATTTTTGAGAAACATCTCTGCTTAGCATAGTTTATTGTGTTTATAAGCCGTTGTGTGTAATACATGAACTACAGATGCAATTGTAATGCTATGTGGTTATTGAAAATCTGTTTACAATGGTTATTCTTTTTCTTTGCAGAATGCTCACGTGGTGTGGATGTAAAAGCTGACGTTGTGTTTTTAGTGGATGGTTCCTACAGCATTGGTATTGCCAATTTTGTAAAAGTAAGAGCCTTTTTGGAAGTGTTAGTTAAAAGCTTTGAGATATCGCCTCGAAAAGTACAGATAAGTCTTGTCCAGTATAGCAGAGATCCCCATATGGAGTTTTCTTTGAACAGATACAACAGAGTGGAAGACATAATTCAGGCTATTAACACCTTCCCCTACAGAGGTGGATCTACCAACACAGGCAAAGCAATGACATATGTGAGGGAGAAAGTATTTGTTACCAGCAAAGGATCAAGACCAAATGTGCCGAGAGTCATGATTCTTATCACTGATGGAAAATCATCAGATGCTTTTAAAGAACCTGCAATAAAGCTGAGGGATGCAGATGTAGAAATATTTGCAGTTGGTGTGAAGGATGCAGTGCGCACAGAGTTGGAAGCAATTGCATCACCTCCTGCGGAAACCCATGTTTACACAGTGGAAGATTTTGATGCTTTTCAAAGAATATCTTTTGAACTTACACAATCTGTCTGCCTACGAATTGAGCAGGAACTGGCTGCTATAAGGAGAAAATGTAAGTAACTACTATTACTTAGAGGAATGTAGAAAATGTAATGAAAAAAGGGTCTGAACCAATGTTTTGTGCTTATAGTTAGCTAAAGAATTTGTATTGATGAAATTGTCCATATAAAAATGACAATTTTAATAACTGGGGATTAGATTCTCATTTTCAAGCATATTAAAAGCAACAGGTCAGAATAATAGATAAATTGAAATGAAAAAAATATTGGAGAACTTTTTTCCCCCAACCCTGCTAGGTATCTAGAAAGCTAATAAAATGTGTGTCTATTGGAATGACCTTAGTGGATAGGCTCTGCTTTTGCACCCGATGTCTTGAGTAAAACAGTTATCAAGGCATTCTTTTTTGGCTCTACAAAATAAGGTGGCAAGTCTAAGCTTTTCTTTTAGATGTTCAAAGGCAACAAAGCAATGCCAACAACTCTAGAGGGCAGTGTCATTAATTTTTAGGGTAAAATTAATGGCCCTCTGAAATGGGCTTAGACAAGAAAACTTGAGACAGCAGATGCTGTGTGATAGTGATTGCAATCTAGCTTTAAAGACTTAAATGAAGTAGCACATGAAAGCCTTCACATGCATCCAAATTAACCCCAGAAAGACAACATTTAATATCCAAAAGACTTCTAAATGGCCAACTTTTGGTCAGATAAAGATACTTACGATTTGGTGGATCCGCAGTGTCCTATGTTTAGTAGGACAATAACATTGAAGGGTCCCCAGTGTTGAAACTCTCTTTAAAAATAAGTCTTTTGTTTCAGGATAGCTTTGAGGAACAAACCAGCAAACCAGCCTTTGTTTTAGAGGGCTCAAACAGTTTTAAGATCCCCACTGTTAGGCTGACTAGGCCAACCAAAACAAGCCCAGGATGTCAGATTTGTGTTTGTGCCTCATGTCACATTCCTTGTTTCCCCTTTGACCTCATTCCTGAAAAAATACTGGTTTTTATTTTGTCTTATTTCTAATCTAGATTTGAAAAAAATTGCATCAGGTTTTAGTTTCCATTGAGGACATATGAAATAGGGAACCCAACTTCATAATCAGATTCTAAATTAAGTTTTCTTACATATTTTTTTTCTAGATGGACTGTTTTCATTTGATCTAGAAATCACTGAGTTGGTGCTTCTACTCACTGTTGAAAAATTTTAGGCAACCTAGATATGATCTTCTTGATATGATCTTCTTTCTCTTTGATAGATATAAGCAAATATAGAAAACAGATACTGTGCATGTGCAACGGAATATCTGTACAATTAGAATAAATCAAATTACTGAGGAATATTTATTATTAATTTTAGAAATGTTGTGTTTAACATATTCTGGCAAGCATGCCTCATATGTGCATTTTTATTTCCGTACAGCTTATGTTCCTGCAAAGAACATGGTCTTTTCTGACATAACATCAGAGAGTTTCAAAGTGAGCTGGTCTCCAGCTGGATCGGAGGTTTTGTCCTATCTCATTAAATATAAAGTAGCAGTCGGTGGAGATGAATTTATTGTTTCAGTACCAGCTTCAAGTACTAGCTCAGTTCTCACCAACTTACTACCTGAAACTACTTACGCAGTCAGTGTGATTTCTGAATATGAAGATGGTGATGGCCCTCCCTTGGATGGAGAGGAAACCACCTTAGAAGGTAGGATTCCCATTATTCTCAGACACAAGGGAGTCATATGTTCAAATGAGAATTTGCTTGACTGGTAAATGAGGAAATGAGGAACAGTCAACTGAGGCTGAGAAGCTGTACTGCCATGCAGGATGAGAATAAACATTATTGTATTTCAATGCATTCGGTAAAGATTTAAAATTCCAATTATATGCAAGCACTAAGTTGCTCAGATTGGACTTTACTTTTCCTGAATGTTGGATGGATGCTGTGTTTCTGCAGTGGCCTCCTTTCAAATGAAGTAGTGTGTTCCCAATAAATTCAGTGGCACAAATTATTGTCGATATAGACTCAAGTTGGACTAGATGAAAGTTGTAGATCTTTTCCAACTGAACTATTCTGTTCTATTCTACTCTATTTAATAATTATGACTCTGATGCAGGAATGCATGTTAACTTCAATATATTTTAAGACAAATGTGTGCCTATGTAATTTGCTATGTCTACATCCATTTTAACACTATTAAAAGTTTTGTTTTATATACAATAGACTTAAAGGAGCTTGAGTTTTGGTTAACTGTTTTTTTAATCAGAATTTCCTTGGTCTGATCCAGTAACTGATTTGAAACTGCTATTGATGTCATTATGTGTTTTATGCAATCAGTCACTGTAAACTAAAGCATGATAGCTTTACTTTTTCTTGGTAGAGTTGCCATGATGCATTTCTCCTGATTGAAAAGAGCAGCATGATAGTAGGTTTGATTTTCTATTCCAGTAGTTTAATACTCAGTCTACTCTAAATCATGCTTTTAAAAATATCGATCTGCTTTTTTTCATTATTCCATGCTGTCATTTGTGACCTTTGGTGACATAAATGGTTCCAAGGGAGCAAAAGAAACAGCATGAAGTTTTGTTAATTGCTCTTTCCTCTTAAGACTGATAGAAATAAACACTTAGCTTGGATGTTAAGTTTGGAAGATACAGGTTTCACTGTCAGTGTGCACATTTCCATGACTGTACCAGTCAGAATATTTTGGCCACACATAATTTTCCCTTAGGAAAACAGACAAACTCTTGGCTGATAGAACATGTAGCTTGTATGTGTAAGGGACAGGAGAAGAAAAAGTCTTAATAAAAATATTCTGTCTTCCCATTTGTAACTGATACTTTCTAAATAATTGTGAATGTTGTGATCTGATGATATGCCAGCACGTCTGAGAAGAGAGAGTTCTTCTACGGCCACGTAAACATCAGCAGCTTTCCATGCAGATCTAGCTGACAGTTTGAGCCAGATGGCTTTCTAAGCAATTAACTTTGGTTTCAGGCTTTTAAAGGATTTGAAGCTGAGTATTGTGTTTCTGATTAATAGAAAACAAGTTTATTTTTTTAAAACTAGGATTAATTACTTCACTCTTAACTTTGAAGAACGATACTTATGGAATATAGACAGTAAACAACAAAAAACCAGAACTTTTTTTCCCTAAGTGACCATGCTACGTACTGCTAAGCAGTGTGCAGTACAGCAGATCTTTATGTCTGTTGAAAGAGTCAAGTCCTGTTTGATGTGCTCACTGAGTTCATCTGAACTGCTGTGTCTTTTTTCAAGTAATAGGCTAGGTGAAAGAATTCACTACAGTTTTTCTTTAGTTTCTAGGATAACAAACTATTTCTTTGAGTTCGAGACTAAATTCAGAAACCTTCTTTAAGCATTAGATGCAGCTCATATTGCAGTGGATATATTTTTTGTTTGAAATATTCAAAGAAATAGAATTGTTTTGGGGGGGTGGTTTTTTTTTTGTTTTGTTTTTCTGTGTTTGTTCTTTCAAATAGGATAGCTGCCTGTATGTAGTCAGGTGTATCTGTCTGATTTATCTGACAACCACCTGTAAATGGAAGTGGTGCAGAAGCAAATGGCCACAGCAAGGAAACTTAGACTATTTGTTTTATTAAGAAGTTTCCTCACTATGCCCAAAGGTTCCTTTACACAGTTCAGTTCTACTGTTACCACTAAACACTGTCAGACTGTCTTAAGTTTCAGAAGCAGTTGTATAAAGTGGGATGAATGTACTTTTGGGGACAACTTTGTTCCACTGCTGAATGTAACTCTGACCCTAAATTTTCAGAAATGACTAGAGGTGTGTGTACTCTAAAGCAGTGGGAGGGCCATATAGGCAGTTTTGGTAAACTGGATGAGCTAACAGAATGGTTGGCTTGGGTATGCTTCAGATACTGCTTCACTAAAGGCAAATATTTACAACTGATGTGTATATTCTTTGTAGTTAAAGGTGCTCCTCGGAACTTAAGGATAACAGATGAAACTACTGATAGCTTTGTAGTTGGTTGGACTGCAGCTCCAGGAAATGTCCTACGGTACAGGCTTGTTTATAGACCACTTACTGGAGGAGAAAGGAGACAAGTGACTGTCTCAGCAAATGATAGATCAACCACTCTGCAGAATTTGATCCAAGATACAAGATATGAAGTGTCTGTTATTCCTGAGTATCAGTCTGGGCCCGGGAATTCATTGAATGGATATGCAAAAACTGATGAAGGTACGTGATCAATGCTGTGAACACAGTAAGCGTAAGAAAAACTTGCTGTATGTTGACATATTCATACTGAACAGAGAATAAACTATATAGTCCATATGTGTCATCCTAGATGAACAGTTATAACATTGCCCAAGCTTAGCTAAGAGATAACATAAGACAATAGAATTTATCAAAATTGCAATTTTTAATTGTAAAATACAGTATCTTGAACATGATATGGCAAGGTAAATTGGGAGAAGAATCTACTTGTATGTTTAATTAATTGTCCCCACGATTCTTCATATTGTCAGTGATATATATTATATACCTTATATACCTCTTGAGCAAATTCAGCCCCTGCTTGCACTTTGTGCTGAATGTTTACCAAGGAATTGATGAAACATTTCATTTTCTCAAGTTATCACTGTAGATTTAACTGTAGATTTAGTACGTGAAAATGCATGATCCGTTAACATGTATCATGCCTTATTAAACTAAATCCAGAGAGTACAGACAGTATGAATGTCCTGATCATTGTTGAAATTGCACTGACCCATGAAACTTACCATCAAAAAGACCTCTTTAGGAAATGAAAACATGTTAATTTCACTTTCCATTGTAATCTTTGACTTGATTCTGAACACAGTGACTTCAACACAGATTTTGTTGAATCTGACCATATCCTTAGGTGCTAGTATATATAAGTGCTCCAGGACTGAGCCTGCTTTAACAGGAAAAAAAAAAAGTAGATTTTATCGGGCATTTTTGCCTAAGGAGGGTGGGGATAGGGTTTTACACTCCTGATTACACTAAAGGTGCACTGTAGCAGTGTTCGTGCAGCCTATTGAGGAATTATTTTTTAGCATAAAACCCTATGTAGAGGTAGCCTAATAGATAAACCAAGAAATTAAGCTTGCTACAACTTGTTTTCAACCTCTTTTGACATGTGCAGTCCGAGGAAATCCAAGAAATTTGAGAGTTTCTGATGCTACAACATCAACAATGAAGCTGTCTTGGAGTGCTGCTCCTGGGAAAGTGCAGCAGTACTTTATAACATACACTCCAGTGGCCGGAGGGGAAACTAAGGAAGTGACTGTGAAAGGTGACACTACCTCTAAAGTGCTGAAAGGCTTGGACCAAGCCACTAGGTATACACTGACTGTGTCTGCCTTGTATGCCTCTGGAGCAGGAGATGCCCTTTCTGGAGAGGGAGAAACACTTGAAGGTAATTATTTACTGTTTCTGTACACTCATTCATTGTCTGACTGGTGTTTATGGTGTCTTAAAGTGTCTTCCCAAGTTTTCTGTAGAAGTAAATATGTGAATGGAAAATAGACATAAAGACGTAAAGCTACTTTACATGGGCTTTCTGTCCTCAAAGGAAAACAAAGTGGGTTAAACCACTGGTCATGGAGGGGACTCTGTGTCTCTTGAAAAAGCTATTGCCAGAAGAACCAACCAAAACTGACTCTACTTCCACACCACCCTCCATGAAATATTTTGTCTTATAACTATCATCTTCCAAGTAGTTTTAGTGGCATATTGTTCTTTTTGTAACAGGATTAATTCATGAGGTTGAAATATCTCATCCATTTGAAAATTTGCATCATTTCCACAGTAGTGAGATTGAAAGATATTCAGGGGCCATTTTTGCATCCGAGAAAAGACACACAGTCTTAGGCCTACAGATAATGAGTCAAATCCCACTTCTAACTAAGAGGCTGGAGCTGAGCGCAAACAGAATGCAGGCAAAAGCATAAGTCAGACCCAAAAACTTTCTTATAAGGAGGGGAGGCTGCTCTTTCTCTGACTTTAAGCAGAGCATTTCCCAGACTAATTCTCTGTGAGCATTCTCAATGTCATCTGTGAATTACATCTGTAGATCTGTCAGAGGATAGGGAAAGCTGCCC
The DNA here is from genome assembly GCA_013399225.1 of Rhipidura dahli. NCBI lineage: Eukaryota > Metazoa > Chordata > Aves > Passeriformes > Rhipiduridae > Rhipidura > Rhipidura dahli. Next base: position 119,743 of record VXAC01006449.1, on the reverse strand, counting down.
CATAGGCCATGAAAGGAAGTGTGACTCTGGCCAGGGATGTACTGCTGAAATCTGGTACTGCAGCTGTATAGGCATCACACTTGAAATCACCTTATGGATGAATTATGTGGAATTAAGGCTTGGCCTTTGTTGCTAATTAAGTTACAGTAGGAATATGCTTGATTCTCTGTTTCTCCATTAATTTAACTTTTTGTTTATGACATAGGTTAGGAAACAATCCAGAAAATCTACTTTAATTAGGAAAATGTAAAATAAAATAATTAAAAAATCAGTTCCAATGATTCACCAATCATTCTGAATTCTTCCTACTAAAATTTAGGCACTTGTTTGGATACTGCCATTTGCAGCACGGCCTCTCTAGGTTGACGTGGTTGATGAAAAAAGGCAAATACTTCCAGTAGGCAGATGGTCCATCTGAGGTCTCATTTTTCCTTCAAATGAGCTTTTCTGTGTCCACTGGCTATACAAGAAGTGAGAGCTCTAGACACCAAATGCCTGCTTGTCCCACTACCTAAGACCTGCTTACACTGAGACAGGATGCAGCCATGAGAGAAGCAGGCACCTTGCAATTCATGCTGAAAGTTTCCCAACTCCCTTGCTTTCCCTACCCATGCAAGGATCAAAAGGCTCCTTTTGTAGGAGAAAAGAGCCTGTATCCTGCCTAGAACATTGCTGAGATCCAGGTAAATGAGATCAGGTATCAATATTCAGCCCATATCATCCAGAAAAGCCAGAGATGACCAGGACCTAATGAACTTCCCTGATGGTGGTGATGCTGCCACTCCCTAGGTCGGATATTTTTTTGCAAGGAAGAGAGAGGGTGAAAATGTAGACTTTGTCCCGTGTGGGAGAGTTTGAATTCACCTCCATAGCCCAGCAGGTTCACAAAACCATAGAGTATATTGGGCAAGAGTCTCCTTTATTATTTCCACTGAACATGAGCCACTGTCTATCCAGAAGTGCAAATTTCACTCTCAGAACAAAACCAGGCTGGATCCCAAGCAGACATGGGAACCTGACAGCCCTGCTTTTTTCTCAGTGCTGTCTGTGGATAGAGGAAGGCCTCAGTCTTCCTTTGCAAATCTAGAGAGGCCTCTGTCTCACTGTTAAACAGACTGATTTGTTCACTTTCTCAGGGGCATACCTCAAATTTTAGTGAAGAGTTGACCAAGTTAACTGTTTACATTGGTTGGAAACATTTTCATTGAGTATATTTGCAGTAAACTTAGGAGAGCTCCTTTATTAATTGGAAATGTGGGGAGATCAAGTTTGTTTCAAATTCATAAAGTAAGCTAGCTTTTTATCCTATCATAAAACTTGAGCAAAAGAAAAGTCTTTTAGGTCACTGCCTAAAGCTTTAGTTAAAACACCTCCTAGAGAAAGCAGTGAATGAAATACAGTAGAATCCAAAAGATTCAGAAAATCATCAGAAATCTGACAAAATCATCAGAAAAACAGAATTCAGTCTCAGGTATAAAGTGACTTGTCCTTTCAGTGCTCCCTGCCCTGTGTCCCCCTTGAGGGCTCTTATTCTTATTTGGACTTCCTTCATTGCTAAATTTTTAATAAGAAGAAAAACATTCTCAAAAGTGGTTAAAGAGCCAAATAATTTAAAAGACTATTTGCCTCTGTCTTAGGAATGGTCTTATATGCAACCACACAAAGTTTTAAATGGGTGTCAGACTTAAAAGGTCACGGAATCATTCCTGTAAGAAATTTTGTTCTAAGCAACTGAATTAAAACATTGCATTAAAAATTCTGTGACAGATTTATTCTCAGGATAAATATGAATAGAGCAGCATCCTATCACTCAACTGAATGATTTTTTATTCAGTTCTTCAGCTGGCAGGAAACCAAATTAAAAATTACTTACCATTTTGACATGTGTAACTTTATGGCTCAAGTCAAATTCTTTGAAGATTCAGATGGATCTGAAAATCCTGTCAGGGTGCTCTTCAGAATACATTGCTATTCACATTAAAACTGTCTCTTAAATTTTCTTGGTTAGATAAAATGTTAGTAGGAACATTGTAGAGATGTCAGTCCTTACTGGGTGATCAAAGGGAAAGAACAAAATACAAATTTCTTTTTGCCTGACAGAAAAAGTCTAATTCATAATATTTCCTCATGGAACATCTACTGTGTATTTCAGTAATCAGCTTATCTGCAGCTCCATGGGGCAATAAAAGTACTTGAATTAAGCCAGGACTCTTTGAACATAGTGGCAGATATTTTAAAGGACTCTCTGACTAATAGTATGAAAGGTTTTCAGAATATTTGTTGCAGCATATAAGACAAATGGTCCCATCTTGCCTCATTGAAGGATAAAATAGCAAAACCTTTGAAGGAATCCAGACAATTATGAATAAAAGGGTTGCAATTTTGGAACTGAAAGTTAACATTCAAATTTCAAAGCTCAGTATAGAAATTTACATGAAAAGAGATGTCATGCTGGCTGTGAAGCTAAAATAAATGTGGTTGGACCCGGATGAAAAGTTACACAGGTCAGTGAAGTGAATACTTGACTAATGAGTGGCTGAAATAACTTGTCTGACTGAGGCTGGAAATAGGACAGGTCTTAACTTCTGGAGAAATAAACTTATCAACAGTAATGACAAAAAAGCTGTGAAAGGAAGCATAAAAAAGTGTTTAGTATTTCAGTTAGTTTTTCCATGAGCCATGGTGTCTGAGAAACAAAATAGTGTGGTGTGTGTTTTTCATTGCCAACAACCCAGAAAGACTGAGCACTTAAATATTTTCCTGTATCAGGAATCCCTGTGGGGCTTACTTGATGTCTTCACCATATGAATTCTCACCAAACCTATTCAGTCAGTGGTGCCATAGTTGCTCATCATATCAGGAGCTAGGCCTGAGATTGCCTTTCAAACTGGGATAGTTGCTAGTTCATGGAATTGATATGTAGCCTAAGAGGAATCAGTTTGGTTGTAGAGAACATTTCAGCACTAATAGGAAAGTGAGAAAAGAGGATCTGGATACAGTACCTTTTCCAACTATCTTATAGTCAAGTGGCAGGAAATGAAAGATCTGAACTCTCAGAAGTTTATGGAATTTTACTGAATAACGAAATGGTCTCCTGTGATTAAACATTCTTCCTGCTTTCAGTAATGATTTAATTTGTTCTGCATGTAGTAGGAGAATTCACATGGGCAGTTACTCTCAGACAAGAGTATCCTTCAGAAGGGAAGAAAAACTCTGAGGAATTTTTAGGCTGCTCTATCCTGATCTGCATGGACATGTCTGCCCAGGCATTCACTGAAGGCCCTTCACTTATGTTTGTTATCTCCAAAGTATTTTGGAGCAGTCACAATTTGCCCCCTTGTCTTCTGCTATGCTGTGCATGGTAGTTTTTCAGTTTTGAAGTGGCTTGTTTGTTTCAGGATTTGCAGGAAAATCAATCCACAGAAACCCAGAAATCATTCTATGTACTTGATATCATTTACCATCTGGGTAATCTCAGTTTCTCCTTGTGTTTTTCTTTTTGCTAAGCATACGCTTGCCCTTATTGTTTCTCTGCATAAAACAGAGAGGGCAAATATTCCCCAAGTAACTGTAGATAATCTCTTTTATAAACTGTTTGCATAGCTCTCTGGTCCAGCCCAAAGATAAACACATGCCAGAGGATCAGCATTTTATGAACTGTTCACAGACAGCACAGTGTAGAGAGTTTAGCAAATGAGTAATCAGAAAAATGACTCATTTCTGAGAGTGCTGTTCCATTACCAGGTAATTGTTATTCAGAGAGAATGAATTTATTTCTCTCTTTTTGGTGTTTTTGGAGCAGGAAAAGGGAAACAACATATTTGTCCCTTTGTTGAAGGAGTGTGCTTTTCTTCATCAGTAATCCGGATTTTAGGACACTTACAGCATTCTCATCTTTTATATGACTTCTTTCAGTCACTGGCTGATTTTGTCTACAGTTATGAAGTACCATCCAGAGGTGAAAATTCTGGAGCTTTCTATTTCATACTGCTTTAAACATAACTGCATGTGCAAAATATGTGCTGTAGAAAACTCTCCACTTTTATTCTCTCACTTTCAAAAGTGCACGGCGATCCATCACTAGGCAGCTTTGGTTGGAGCACTTCTATAAAGGTGCCACGGAAAAATTTTCCTCAGATATACTTTTTTGGCTATAATTCCCCTCAGCTCACACAAAGTGGTTGAAACTGCTGAAGTAAATTAAATCAGTGCAGGCTGCCATTTACCTTGCAGTGGAATAGGGCTTGTGACATCTGGGGAAATGAAACAAATTTGCACTGATTGTTATGTTTGATGTTATGTAATACAGTTTGAAGAACAAGCAAGAAACACCCATGGAATGTCTTAGGGAAAAGTCTTTCTCTCATCTCCAAACACTCCAAGCAAACCATTTAGCTTTCAATATTTCTTGGGATCATATGATCTTTACCCAAGACTTCATACAGCAGAAATAAAATACAGTGAGAAACACGGTGAAGGCAGTGAGTCTAAATGCAGCAGACAGTGAGCAGTTTGTGAGAGCTACTGTTTTTCTAATCTGTTTTTTAATAAGAGAAGTGGTTTTAAGTCTGGCAAGAGTTTGATTTTCTGCCCAAATGCATGCTGTCAGATGAAAAGAACATACTGTACATTAGCTGCTAAACAGATTAACTTTCATAATTTGCAGTTGTTTAAAAGAGTAAAAAATTCAGTGCTAGATTAAGCAATCTATACTGAAATGCTTAATCCTAATAAATGTCTGAAAAGCTTGAAAGCTGAAGACCTGGTTTATGTGTCCTTTTGCTGGGAGCTATATGGTTTTCAGAAAAGTTTTAAGAATATTTGATTAACTGACTGTAATCAGGGAAGTCATTACACTTTTAAATACGAATTTCAGAGAAATTTAGAAAAAAGGCTGGTTTATTGTTACTTTTTAAGAAAAAATATTCAGCAATCAGATTTTCATCTTGCTTTCACTGAGAAATTTCCAAGTATTTCCACTTGTTTGAGTGAAGATCCTAAGCTAGACACGCTGTTGGTAAAAAAGGACAAAACTCTTTTGCCATATATGAGGTTGCTGGTCTCCATTACCAGAGGTGTCAGCTCATTTTGTTTCTTATCTTTATGCTTTTTAGAGTAAGCAAAAAGAGGCATATTGTATTATATTCAGGAGATAAATTTGAGAGATAATTGTGTCATTGTGTCTTCTGCTTTAGAAAGGGAATCTTTTTTTCAGTGATACAGGGCCCAAACCTTCCATCCTCTTTGAGGAGTAGCTATTTATGTTGTGAGAATTAAGCTGTACTAATGCAATATATGAAAAATTTTGTCTTAACTGTGTAATTTTCAGTTTGAAGTGATTTTCTAAAGTATATGTTTCTTATAGTTTAGGTTTGGGGATTTTGGAGGTGGGCTCTTTTTTTGGTCAGAAAATGGATGGCAGTACTTTGGTAAATAAATGATTCCTTTTTGCTGTTTCTGGAGTAACAGAAGAATGCTTTAGAAATGAATGACCTCCTACAGGCAGAATAGTACAAATTCAAGTGACATTTTCTTACAATGAGGTTTTTAGCATATGACAGCAACTTCACGTAATGGTCAGACTGCGTAGTGCTGCTTCCATCCTGACAGAAACAAGGACTCAGTGTCCTCAAGGGATCTAATGCTGTATCATGTGGTTTTAAAATTATACACTCCAAGATTTTTGAGTGTGACATTTGAAACTGACTTGGTAATCTGTGGAAAATTATCTTAGTTTTATCTAGGAAATGAAATATGTATCAGAAAAAAAAAAAAACCAAGAGGGGAAGTTTGAGTGAATAATAAGATATTTCTACACAGTGTTGACTGAATAACTTGGAAAAGACAGATGGACTATTAAAGGGACTGAATAAGAACACCTATTGGCATTATCCTAGATCAGGGACTCAGGAGTTTTGGGTTAGAAGTCTCCTGGTTGGCATCTTCTTGCCTTTCTGCAGAAGAGAAGAAATCTGCTCTAATGGGGTCACGTGAGGATGCCTCTGTGTAGTAAGTCTTTGGCTATCCCCCACACCATGCCCACATGCCCTTTCTACTTGCAGTGGTTTCTAACCACTTTATATCTTGGAGGGAGGGATATCAGCCCGCCCAAGTGACTGCTTCCTCCAGTGATGAGGAGAGGTTGACCATTAGAGTAACACTGAAGTGATCCTGCTATCATCTCCTCTGCTGCATACATTTGGATGCTTGGCTGTGGCAACCTAGCCTGCTGACACAATGGGATACTCCTGATTTTTGCCTATTGCAAAGAAAGCAGGGCTCAGGCCAGAACATTTTGGTGCACATACGCCACTGCAAGTGAAGGCTTATTTAGTTGATTCTGACATTTTAGGATGTTGTAGTACAGAAATCCTATGTTTAACTTAAATGAAACATGGCTTTGCACAAAATTTACCACTGCAGATTGATTTTGAAACCTGGTTTTAAAAAACATATACAGAAAGCTGTTTAAACTTTGGGCCCAAATTGTTTGTAAAAATCCCACAGAGATCAGCTGGTGTTGTGTAAATGTCTCTGAGGGGAAAGGCCATTTGAATAAGGACATTTGATTTTTATGAATGTCAACATTTTAATTTTAGCTGATTCAGTCTTGTGGTCAATAACAACAGTGATTGCTGGAGAGCTACGGGAAGTAAGCCAAGTGGACAGAGGGAAACTGCTTTAATATCATATTGTGTCTCTGGCACACTACAATGGAAAAACTTAATATGGAAACTGGACATTTCAGAAGTCTAGAACAGGGTATAAAAGCACCTAACTGAAAGTTACGAAGTGAATTTTTGGGAGTGTGTCTGCTCTAAGCAATGGTAGAGATGTACAGGGGACTGTGGGCAGTGAAAAGTGCTCTGAGCTATAGACTGCCAATGTGAATCTGACAGCCTGAAGCTGGTGACTTGCTTGGTCACCGAGGCAGGGGTTTGACCTGTCCATGCAAGCACTTGGTTTTCCCATGTACATACTCACCATGGCTTACAGCTTACATGCTCACACCAGCTGGTTTGGTGCTCCAGAGCATCATAGGACCTCATGACTGTTACGGAATAATTTTAACAAACCAACTCCATCCTTGTTTGCTGATGTTTTGGGGGCCGTATGAGGTGATGAGCATACATTAGATTCCATTTCAAGTCCAGAAAAAGCTGGAGTCTTTTGATAGCTACTCGCAAGCCAGCCAGCCAGCACTGTGCATTGTGTCTTCATGCTTCTTATCCATCCTGTTTTAACAAGCAGGCAAAAAGTGGATGCTCCATAAGCATTTCTGAGCACATTGACCAAAGGAAAAAAAATGAGTGTTCAGGTGCTACAGTTGTAGATTTTTGTGTGTATAGGAAATGTAAGCAAGTTACTGAGGTATTTTGTTTTAATCCAAGGGAAGAATATTTCATAGGTCTCATTTTATGTTTGCTAGTGACCATGTTGTACCAGTGTTATTGTGGAGCATAAATGTGTTTCTTGACTCTGAGTGTAGCAGCTTTGGTAATATTTCATCAAATCCTAATAGTTTAAGACATACAGTTGGACTGCATCTTAAACATAGCTGTTCCCCTAACAATAAATAAAAAAACCCCACTTGTGGGAGATCAAGTGAAGCAGAAAAAAGCTCTGAGTGAACTTCCACCTCACACGTGAGGTGCAAATCAAGTTAGCATGTTATGTTAAAGAAATGTTCTCAGTTGCAGTGTAACATATAAAAAGTCTAATTTCCCTTAGTAGGTAAGTTGTCTTGTCAGCAGTTTCCAACTATTTGAAGTAAAAAATTTTCCATTTAGTTCTAGTGGTTTGGTAGAAATCCCAGTTCCTTTTCCCTCTTTTACCTTGCCTTATAAAAAAGACATTTAGTTCCAAAGAATATTTCTTTCACAACCAACATATTAGAGTAACTGCTGTTCATTATAGTCCATTCCAAACAAATTATTTTCCTCTGTTATTTAATGACCTCAATAATGACTTAATCAATAAGGGTTTTAAATAAGAAGTTATTTTTGCAGTATTTCCAACATATATCATTAGCTGTAGTATCCAAGAGTAGACTTGCAAAAAATTGTGCTGTGGTAGCAGATACTTTAATACTGAAATCATGTTGTGGCAGAGCCATGTTTTAAAGTAGCCAAAATAAAGTGACTTGTATATTTATATTACATTAAAATATGGAAAGAAAGGGGTTTTTTGTGAGACATCTGTGCATTCTATCAAGTTAGGTTTTCCATATTTTTTCCATTTGGATTGCTTTAATATTTTTTTTTTATTGTATGAAAAAGCCAAGATTTGAGAGTAGGAGCTTAAGAGCAGACAGAAAAATTGGTGTAATTTACTTTTGAAGGCAATTCTTTTTTCAGGCTTCCAGGAAAATTGTTATTTGGAGTTAAGATTCTGCCCTGGCTTTCATTTAATGCAGTCACTGAATTTGGTGAGACTTCATGAAGCATGAACTGAATCAGGCCTTTTCTTTATAAGTTTTTTGGTATATGCAATCACTGTTGTGAAATGATAAGTGATCTTTACCAAACTCTCTGTATCTTAACTTTTTTTCTGGAGAGAAGATGCCATAAATTATGGTAACTTATATTGAGAGGCTTAAAAATCAGTTTGAAGGGTACAATTGTAAGAACTGATGCAGAGCTAGGATGGAAAAAGAAATGTCTCCAGCAAAGCATGATGGAATGGCCCTAATACTGAATTCAAATCAGAATCCCTCCCCACAACACATGTTCTGTTAGCTATATTCAAGAGTCATCTTCGTGAGCGCTGTGGTAGCCTCTGATTCTGTACTCTGCATAGCTGGTTTATCTTTGATAGGTTGATGTTCATTTCTATTCATCATTAAGTCAAATGGGCTTAATTGACTCACTTTTAATGAAGTTGCACTGGCAATGAGATGGTTCTAAAACAAAACTTTCTACAGATGATCTTGTCTGCTCCAGTGGAATTGTGTTTGGAAATGTTGCAGATTATGGTGGAAGTAAAAGACAAATGAATACGAAAAGTTAAAACTCAGCATATGACTTTGAGCAAACTGTTGCTCAGCCTGAAACTGCTTCAGCCTTCTGAATGTAGTGAGGTCTGTTCTTGCAATGAGACTAAGTAGTGGAAATTGGATAAGTATTGAATTCCTCTGTGTTCAAAGAATTTTGATTCTGGTCCTGTGGCTGCTATGGATTAGTATAGGGATATATTTTTATCAGTGAGGGTAAAACTTAACTGTGATGCCATGAGGCCACCCCAAGTGTTTAAATCCTCTTGCTAAGCAGGAGTCTCTCAGGAATGTTCTGTACAGTCTGAAATCCCACAGAGAATACACCCCAAAGAACTGAGTGCTTCTTTGTCTCTGTGGATCTGGTTTCATAGAGCCCTTTTGCAGATTTTGCTACGGTGAGGCTGTTGCACTAAATCCACCAGTCAGTGCTCCTTTCCTGCCATCAAAAGCAAGCCATTGCAACAGGAAAATTGAACATATGTTATAAATGTACATTAAATGTTAAACAGAGGCATTCCTTTCAGTGCACCGCTTTAGAGTTTCACTTTTAAGCAGAGGAATTACTCCAGTGTGTTGGGTGAGACTCACATATCCGGCTGACAACTGGATTTTACAGACTAATGAGGTGCTTCCTTTGCTCCACACTGGCTGAAACAAACTACAGGGAGGAAAGAAGTACAAATTTTATGAATAGAAAAGTGGAGAGTGTTTCTTACAGTAAGTGTGGCATGATGTAAACACACTGTAAATTAGTTATGAACATAAAATGAAATAGCTGATCTGGTAAGTGGGACTCTGGAAGATACTAGGACTAACAAATAAGAAAATAAAGTTGTCAGAGAAAGGACTCTGACTGATTAGTGGGCTGGGCAACCACCAACCGTATGAAGTTCAATAAGGGAAACTGCCAGATTCTGCACCTGGGATAGGGCAACCCTGGACTTATGTACAGAGAAGGGAATGAGATGCTGGAAAGCAGATCCATGGAAAGGGACTGGTTTATGGAAAGTTGAATATGAGAGGGAAGACAGGTGCCGACACTGATCTTTTCTTTGTGGTAACCACTGACAGGATCAAGGGAGTGGCCTGAAGCTGTGTCAGGGGAGGTTTAGGTTGGATATCAGGAAGAGGTTCCTCACCCAGAGGTTGGTGGGGCACTGAACAGGCTCCCAAGGGAAGTGGTCACAGCATGAGCCTGACAGAGTTCAAATGTTTGGACAACGCTCTCAGGCACATGGTGTGACTCCTGGGGATGGTGCTGTGCAGGGCCAGGCATTGACTTGGCGATCCTTTTGGGTCTCTTCCAACTCAGCAGATTCTGTGATTCTGTAATTCTGTGAAAGTCTCCATTATTTAACCCTAGAAAAAAAGTTACACACATAACAATGAAGATGCATGAATGACATAAAATCTTTCTTTTGAGAGTTAAAATTTACCTATGTGAGCTGCGCCACATTTAAACACTGGCTTCAATCCAAGTCTTTGAATACTGCCATTTTAATTTTGCATATTCTAAAGCATGACTCCTATCTGTCTTACATGGTAAGGATAGGATCATGCATAGTCTAAAGTTAGCTTTAAGCATTTTGTTGAAAAATTCATCAATTTTCTCATGGAACTACAATTGTATGTTATTGAAAATAATGTCGATGGGAAACATTTGGTTTAGCACTTAAGAGCATGTGACTTTCACATTTGTACTTTGCTAACTTTTGCCATTTGTATGCAAGAGACAATTTGTTTTTTTCTTTCTTGCAGAACGTGGTTCACCACGTAATTTGGTTACCACAGATATAACTGACACTACTGTAGGGTTATCATGGACACCAGCTCCAGGAACAGTTAACCATTACAGGATAATATGGAAATCACTTTATGATGATACCATGGGAGAGAAGAGAGTCCCTGGAAATACAGTGGATGCTGTGATAGAAGGCTTGGAGCCAGAGACTAAATACAGGGTTTCAGTATATGCAGCCTACAGCAGTGGAGAAGGAGACCCAGTAGAAGGAGAGGCTTTTACTGATGGTAAGTGTAGTACATTTCCACCATTTGTAGCATTCTGCTTTTGATGAAATTATATATATTTTTAAAAGAAAACAGACCTTTATTTTCATCTTTTTTGGGTTTTTTTTGTTTGTTTGTTTGTTTTTGTGAAAAGTTTCCCCAAACCAAAATGCTACCTCAGCTCAGTCAGTTCCAGCATTTTGCTGGACCATTAAAACACCCACAAAATCTCCTATATGTCATATAGGTTTGGATTCAGCAAGAATTACTTCCAAGGAAGGATATGATTTTGTCTGCATATTACTCTGAACTCAGCCTTTCATAGGTTTGGTGTGACTGGTGGAAGAAATATGGATAGAGCAAGGAGGAAAAATGGGGTATATTCCCAAAGAATCAATGAGTTTCCTTTCCAAGCTATTGCCCTTCCAATCTTCACAGTCCTCAAACTGAGGCTCACTGGGTGATTTTGATGTTTGTTATTTACCCTTCTGGGGCTCTTCTTTTTCTTATTTGCCAAACATTATTATTTGTATTTGTCAAAGCAGCCTCAAGCCTCTCCTGAAGTGTAGGCAAAGTAAAAAACACAGAGACCAGGGATGGCTCGTAGCTTTATAGCAAGACCTGGCAAGTAAGGAAGTTATAATGAATGAAGAGATGTTCTGGATCAGGCTTGACATTTCTGTTGTTTGCCTAAAGGGGCCATGTGAAGAAAAACCTGAGAGCTCTGGGGAAGCATCATGAGTGTTTACATGTTCTTGTGATCTTTCCTAAGCATCTGTTTTGACTACTGTTGGAGACAGGCTGCTGAACTACGTTAACCTTTGTCCTTGACCCAGTGCAGTTGTTCTTAAGGTTTTGCAAGAGTAGTGATTGCTGCTGTTATTAAGAGCTGACTCCCCAGAGTCAAAGCAGACTGCCGTCCCACGGCTTCCTTCTTTGCTCAAGCACAGCAACACTAGCTGTCCTAGCTTTTTCAGGTTGAGTAGGCAGTGTAGCCATATCATTTATGCTGACTCTCTGTGTGCTGGCTGAGGGAACTTGCTGTAATGTCTATCAATAGCCCCAGACCTGAGATTAATATTGTATCTTTATGGTACACACACAATTAGAAATTGTCAGTTCCTAAGAACTACAAAGCCTACCTCACTGTGCGATGAAGTACTGACCACTTCCACCATGCCAAGAAGGTTCAGCTTTGCCAAAACCTAGATGGCTTATTTTGGCTGACAGCCAGCATTGCATATCTGTCAGTTCACTTGGGATTATTTATACCATTTGTACAGTCTGGAAAATATCTCTTAGAAGCTGAATGCTGCAATTTGTCGAGAAAATGCTTTATTAGTTCATGGGCTTATTTCAGCACATAAGCTGTGTTGTGATGAGTGATTTTCCAAGCATTTGGAAAGTCACTCATCTCTATTTGCAGGATAGATTGTATGGAGTTCAACAGCCAGCTGTTTAGGTATTCACCAGTACCTTATCAGACCTGTAAAGTCAAAACTTAGAAAATCTGAATCCTATAGGACATTATGTTCATGAAAAAAAATAACTTTATCATTTTCATTTGAGAGTGCTGAATCCAATATTTAATGGATTACTGAAAAGTGTGACTAAACAAAACTCCCAATTATGCTGTGTCATCATGTGTTTTATACTTCCCCCTTTTTTGTCTCAGTAGTGAAAAGCACACTTCTGTTTGTTTAGTCCATTACAATTAAAAAGTAACTAACAATGGCCTGTGATATTCCCCTGTGTCTTCCCCACAATCCAATACTGCAATTTTAAAGAAGGCAATTTTAATTTTTACTACAGCAGAACTAATTTTGTAGTCATGCATTTGAATATATCGGTATATGATAAAGTAAAAACGTGTCCATATTTTTACACTGAAAAGTGTCACCAAATGCCAGGACTGTGACAGTAGACAACGAGACAGAGAATACAATGAGAGTTACATGGCAGCCTTCGCCTGGGAAAGTTTTGTCTTATCGTGTGAACTACCGGCCTCGCAGTGGAGGAAGGCAAATGTTTGGAAGAGTAACTGCTCCTACTACAAGCATTGTGTTAAAGCGACTTAAGCCCCGAACTACGTATGACCTAACTGTTGTTCCCATTTATGATTTTGGGCATGGGAAATCAAGAAAAGGAGAAGGAACAACAGGTACGTGCCACAAGGTTGTACAGGATTTCATAATGCAAGTTTTGTTCTTAAAATTAATAATCATGAAATGTAGAACAGCATGGTGGTGTCTGCCAAGATCATGAATTGACAGGCAAATTGAAGAAGATGTTAGAGGTTGAGAAGAGAGTTTGATTTGTTTGAGATTGCACTCTGGCATAACCTGAGCACAGCTTTTTGCTGTTGATATTAGAAGGTGTAAATCTGGTGTAAAATCTGTTTGAAAACACTAGACTTGTTTTGAAATGCTGTCATCAGAGTTTCAAAAAAGATGTTTTGTGGGGAAGACAGACTACTTAATCAAATGTTGCCAGCTATTTCATAATTTGCCTTTTGCTTGTGGGTATAGATTAAATAACTACCCAGCATCCTGTTATTTAGGTTTGTCTTCTCTGGTCACCATATTTTCTGTGGAAAACCCAAGGTACTAAAAAGGGGGAGTAGATGATTTTGGAGATTCATCTGTGGAAGTCTGACTTCATGGTATTTTGGACAGGCTGTCTTCTCTGCCAGAAACTGAAACTCTAAAACATTACTTAAGCCTCAGTGAAGGCATTTTTGTGGTAAAAGCAAAACTCATTTTCTACTTTACTTTTAGTATGAATGTGATACTGGTCTTACATTTTGTGAGGAAATGTTCCCTAGATGTTCAGATCAACCAGATTTAGTGTCAGTCTTCTGTTCAATAGATGGAAAGTTATTAACAAGAGAAAATATTTTTCAAGGTGTTTCTGCCTATGTGACACTAGTGCCATTCACTGAGCTACTCTAAATAGTTCATGCCATTCTCTGTTCTCTGAATATATGTTATATTGAATAATGACAGCAAGTAAGATAAAGCTATCCTAACGGTGGAGATATCAGCACCTCAGTTACTGAAGAAAGATTTCTTCTTTACCTAAAATGTGGTTGATGTAAAAGAGTCATGAAAACTTGACCAGCTCTTGACCAATACCTAGTTTTTTAATGCAGAAAATTATACTGAGGTAAATTTTAGACCATCCAGCTGCTTTTGATTTTTGAACTCTTCATCTTGATACAGATATGCCTCTCTGCTTTCAGTCTAAATAACTGGTGGTAAACACTCTTTGGAAGCAATGGGGCCTGAGTCATCTTTTTGTTGAAGCTAATAATTCAGGGAGTATGATGAGAGATGAGACAGAGAATCTGTACTTTTCCTTATGAGTGGGGATGTATCTACTGTTTCTCAGCAGAATTTGCAATTTGAGGACATTTATGATCTTTCGGCTATAGTTAGACAATTTCATAGGCACAGGGACAAGGCAAACTCTTTTTGTCCTCCTTCATGCCCAAACTATAGTGGTAACTTTCTGTTTACTCTAATTTCCATTCTTTTGCAACCTTGAGATTACAGTGCCGCAGTATTTTCCATGACTGCAATTTAGAGTTGCACACAAGCAAAAGTTGCACAAAATGCAGAAGCTAGCAGCAGCTTGTTAACCACTGCCCTGCAGTGGGCAGCTGCTAGTCTTCTGAGAAAGTTGCTCTTTACATAAAAACCTCAAGCTCCTCTGAATAATTGTTTTTTGACAAATTGCCACACCTGTGGTTGGTGAAGTTGCTTTAGCTGCCAGGCAATTTATCCCTCAGTGCATTGACTGCAGAGGGAGCCTTAACAAAAGACTCAGCCCATGTACCTATTGGTTAGATAGCTAAAATCAGGTGACAGGAATCTCACCTTTCATCTCTTAATACTTGTCTTTGTGCCTAAAGAAAGAGTTTAGGAGTGTCACTAATACTGGATTTGCATATCTGTTTTTACGTAAAAGCGTATTTGTTGATTTTTTTCCATGTGCAGACCTGATCTAAACTCTTTTGTTTCCCACCCTTTCAGCTTCTCCCTTTAAGCCACCTCGAAATCTGAGAACTTCTGATTCAACTATGTCAAGTTTCCGAGTAACCTGGGAGCCAGCCCCAGGGAGAGTGAAGGGTTACAAAGTAACTTTCCACCCTACTGAAGATGATGGGAGTCTTGGAGAATTAATAGTGGGGCCATACGACAGCACAGTGGTACTGGAGGAGCTTAGGTATGGATATTCCCTCATGCTGGTTTTTGTTTGGTTTTGTTTTGTTTTTTCCTTTAAACAACTTCAGCCTAGGATTTTGTTTAATCATGATCTGGTATTGAAATGCCTGGCAAAATCTACTGTAAGTAAGAAAGTAATTTTTTCAATTACTGAAAGGTACCTGGCAGGTCTCTTTCTAAGATTATCCATTTACATCACTTGTGGTGTTCTCACAGGAACTGAAGGAGGCAAAGATATGGGCTGGAGCTGTATTTTGTATTTCACATATGTGAAAGACAATGGAATAGTGGAGGATGTTCGGGATTTCTATAGTTTCCTCTCAAAAGTTTCTTGTCTCATGTTTCTCAAAAGATGCTTAGTTTAGTTCTTGATTCATTTGCTCAGAAGCTTGGATTTTTAAAGCAGGCTTCATACCATGTCAAAATCTGTTAGGCAAGTATGTTAATATAATTAAAATAGAATCATTATGTCAAAGAATCATACAGTAATAGAATGGTTTGGGTTGAAAGGGACCTCAAAGATCACCTAGTTCCAACCTCATTGACATGGGCACCTTCCACTAGATCAGGTTGCTGAAAGCCCCAGCCAACCTGGCCTTGATGTCCTGGGATGGGATACCCACAACTTCTCTGGGCAACATGTTCAAGGGTCACAGTAAAGAACCTCTTCCTAATATCTGATCTAAATCTGTTCTCAGTTTAAAGCCATTACTCTTAGTCCTATCACTACATGCCCTTGTCAGAAGTGCCTCTCCAGCTTTCTTGTAGGCTCCCTTTAGGTGCTGAAAGCCTACCATAAGTTCACTCCAGACGCTTCTCTTCTCCAGGCTGAACAACCCCAACTCTCAGCCTGTCTTCACAGGATAGGTGCTCCATCCCTCTGAATAATCCTTTTGATCTTCTCTGGACTCATTACAAGAGGTCCAAGCCCCACTTATATTGGTGTCTCCAGATCTGAATGCTGTACTTCAGGTGGGGTCTCACTTGAGCAGAGTAGAGGGGGTGAGAATCACCTCCCTTGACCTGCTGATTGCTTCTTGTGATGCAGCCTCAGTCCCTGCATTTGCCTTCTGTGACCTTCCAGCAGTGTGGCTGGAACACTTTTCAGTGAAGACTGAGGCAAAAATATAATTTAGTTCCTCAGCCTTCTCCATATCCTGGGAAAATAGGTCTGTTGTTTTCTTCTGGAGGGGGCCCATTTTTTCCCTAATCTTCCTTTTCTCATCCATGTACCATAGAATCTTTTCTTATTGCCTTCGATGTCCCTGGCCTGATTTAATTCTATCAGGGCTTTAGCTTTCAGAACCTGATCTCTGGCTGCCTGGACAATTTCTTTTCCTAGAATTAAATAACTTGAATGAGGAAGGCTATAGATTTATGTATAGAGTGTAAAATCAGCTTTTTACTTGTCAAACTTGAATGTCTTGTGGAGAGCTAGTATTTGGGCTTAATACTTTAGCACCTTTTTTTCCATGAGCTACTTTTCTCCTGTGAGAATTTAATAAGTGAAGTGTTTAGCATTTAACTTGTCAAATGATTTTAATTAAAGTGAACCTCTTTAATTATTTCAGGGCAGGAACTACCTATAAGGTAAATGTTTTTGGGATGTTTGAAGGAGGAGAGAGCAACCCTCTAGTTGGACAGGAGATGACCACCCTTTCAGATACTACTACGGAGCCATTTTTATCTAGAGGTAAACATGACTGTATTAAAGAAAAGGCAGTCTTGTATTTTGGCTTAAAAAAAAGACCAAAAGTTTATTACATTTTTTTTTGTTTTTTTCTAATGCACATACATACTTATTTACAGGATGCATTATATTTCCTTCCCCAATGACATAAATCCTGGTCTGAAATGACACCAAAGCATGCCCCCAGTTCACAGTTCTAGTCCTCTGCACCCTTCAGATGATCCTACAAAGATGATAACACAGGCAACCTGTGTTTTCCTGATTATTCAAAGCCATCTGCATTGCATTTTCAAGCTGTCCACATCTGTGTTAAATCACATAAGGTCAAATTCTTGAACAGAGATCATGGCTCATCTACAGGGGTGTTGACAGGAGTAGAACAAGGAATTTTAAGCAGATTGTTGGCCCTTTGCTTGTCCTTATATGGTGACTTTTCCTTTTAAGACTAAGATGATATAACGAACAAAGGTCTGATAGCTGGGAATGTCCTAGTGTTAATGTATATTATTTAAGCTTATATTGATATATTCATTGTTTAGTCTTTTGGTTTTTTACTACAGTAGGAGGAGAAATTTTCAGAAAGGCAATTGCCGAGTGCCCTCTGGTATCTCTTTGGGAGTTTCTCACTGTGTAGCTAAACCTTTCTTTCAAGGTTTTTGTGAATGTTATGATACTTTCTCCCTTTGGTGTGGTTAATAGGCCTTTGCATGCTAATAGTTGTGCTCACCATACTTTCAGTTATACCAACTGAGGAAAATTTCAGGGCTCAGTCCTTCATGGAAAGCATAAAAAGCAGGTCTGCTTCTGAATAGCCAAGTATACACAAATAAATAAAGCCTGTTCTCCTCTTGCATAACCATCAGAGAGAATTTGCTGAGGAGAAAGAAACTAACTTCAAAGTCCTTTCAGAGTTAAATAAAGAAAAAAAGTTTTCTGACAGCTGATTATATTGTTTCTGTTTAGGCCACACTGTGCTTTGTAAAAAATACTCATCTTGTATATAACTTTATTGAAACATTTTTAGAAACTTCTTAATTAATTGGTGTCCCCTTCTGTCTAGTACTAGAGGGTAAAACTGAAAAAAACCCCTAAAATAGGCCATCAGTGACATTAGACTAAAGCTTTAATAGGGCTGGAAACAAAAAATTGCACTGAGAGTGGTTTGTTATTCTTCATCATAGCAGGTCTCATTTATGTCTTCAGTGTTATAGTCTTTAGGCTAATTAGTCTTACTAATGCATGGATTTGAGTCATGATTAATGTGAAAAATGAATTTATATCTTGGACTGTAAATGTAATAGTGCATTATTTAGTAATAGGGGGAAAAAATCACCCTAGATCTGGCACATTTACTAGAATTTTCCATGTGGGGAACCACAGTGTGTTGGAAGAAATATAAAAGTCAAAATAGATTAACTTTTATATTATACATAAAGTTAACTTGAACATTCATAATAAAGTTATGCATGCAGTTTTTTGAACTAACATGATTTGACTTAAACCCTACTCCCAACTGATTTTTTTGTCCTGACTAAAGACTAGATCTGTATTTTCTGTGCAGAAGAGGATCATGCTTTTAACCCCCAGGTACATGGAATAGTTATATTCATGAGTCTACAGTGTTGGATCAATTCTGTGGAACACATATGAAATCACAATATCTTTCAACTATGATGAGTGTGGCTGATTTTTCTCAATGGGATTTCTTCCATATAAAGACCAGAAGCTCTGATGGCAGGAAGCCAGAAAATATGCAGCTGGTAACAAAATCTACAGGAAAAAAAGAGAGAAAGGATTTTGGTTTATTTTTTTTTTTGCACATGGCTGTGGATAAAATTATTGTGTCTTTCTGTTTTGTATAAATATTTTGTGATTTTCCTTGTGATGAAAAAAAAATGATGCATATTTTATTCTGTAATTTGTAAACTGAAGATACCTGAAATAACTGCCTATTTTTTTAGAACATTGCAGCTTTATATAAATGTTTGTTCTTGTTCCCTCTGTATCTCTTGACCTGTGTTTATGCTTGTGTGTCTTCTCTGGATTTTGCTCTTTCTTTTCTGTACATGAAAACTTCTATACCATGTGTATTACTATGCCTTTTCCCCCTGAAAATTGACGAATGCTATTTATTTGAAAGTGATTGTAATATATGATGGTAATCCCACTATTACATGGTTGAAAATTAATCAGTACGTTAGTTGTGACAGACTAAAATACCATAAAATTGTATAATCTGATAATACTCACTGCCATATCAGTGGTTCTTTTAGTAGCCTTGTACCAAACTTCTGAAGTCAAGTTATCAGCCATCTTTAAAGACCAAAACAGAGAATGACATGAGAATAGAGAGCACTGGCCTTGACATTTGCAAAGACTCATTTTTAAAAGGAAACATACATGAAGAAATTTATCCAGCTTTTGCCGTGGAACCACTGACTAGTGTGAATAATGCTCTCAAATAGGTCATACTTGACAGAGTGCCAGTGAATAAAACTAGAGCTATTTTGGAAGCTAACTCATGACATATGTCATCTAAAAGGATGGGGAAAGAAAGCCATCATGCTAAGACTATATTTTTTCTGGTTGACACGGCAGGTTTAGAATGTAGAACCAGAGCAGAAGCTGATATTGTGCTGCTGGTGGATGGCTCATGGAGTATCGGGCGGCCAAATTTTAAAACCATCAGGAGCTTTATTGCCCGTATTGTTGAAGTGTTTGATATTGGTCCTGACAAAGTACAGATTGGTAAGTTCTCATATGTTGGAGGGAAAATGGAGCATAACTGCTACAGAGGCACATAACAACTGAGTAAATAATGGCTTTTTTCCCAGGTCTTGCACAGTATAGTGGTGATCCCAGGACAGAATGGAATCTCAATGCTTACCGAACCAAACAGTCTTTGTTAGAGGCTGTAGCCAACTTACCATACAAAGGAGGCAATACTCTAACAGGTATGACACATGTCACAGTGCCAGGATTTTACTTAAGCTCCAGTGAAAATAATTCTAGTATCTGACCCTGGTATTCAGTGAATTCAAATGTGTCCGTGATGAAAGGGACTTAACAGTTCAACTCAGGTCTAGCAGAGGCTTATAAACTCAGGAGAAATGTAATAGAAGAGATTTTGGGTGATGAAGAGCTTGTGTTGCTGTTCAACCTGTGAGAAGAAAAAAGGTCAGCTCCATGCCAGGGTTGGGATGAAGACAACCAGGAGCCAGAAGAAAGGCTAGTGGAAGTCAATAGGATGATGCTCAATGGGTAAGAAAGTGCTGAATAGTATCAGTTGCTGAGAAGTCTAGATGATGGGCTGCAACTAGGTTCAAAATGTTTCTACAGGGAAGTAAACTGTGGAACTGTGTTGTCTGAGTGAAGTCACTAGGATGCAGTAATCTCTTTTAACATGACTACTATATGAAAATAGATTATAGTGATGGTTACTTTCTTTGTGTCATGCTAGGAATGGCCTTGGATTTCATCTTAAAAAACAATTTCAGACAACACGCTGGCTTAAGGCCCAGAGCTCGCAAAATTGGTGTTCTCATCACTGATGGCAAATCACAAGATGATGTAGCCACCCCTTCAAGAAAACTCAGAGATGAGGGAGTGGAACTCTATGCAATTGGTAAGTATTACATGAAGAGATGGCCTGCAGCAGCCCCTTCCTGCCCATCTGCTAAATGCAGAGAAGTGGCCACACATGTAAGTACATAAAAGGTTATTCAAAGAATGTGCTTAGGGACTTAATTGCATGGTATCACGCTTCACAGCCATAATTTCTAACAGGTTTTGCTTTCTTCTCTTGTAAGGTATTAAAAATGCAGATGAAAATGAATTGAAGCAGATTGCAACAGATCCAGATGACATCCACGCTTACAATGTTGCAGATTTCTCTTTCTTGGCTGACATTGTTGATAATGTAACCACGAATCTATGTAATAGTGTGAAAGGTCCAGGTACGTCACATTTGCAGTCTATTTCATCCTTTTTCCATTTGCACGTTTGCATTGCTAATTCCTTTTTATTACTTATTGGGATCACTGTGTTAGCCGTGGGCTGTTTTTTCAGCTGCTGGTGTGAGGAAGTTCTGCAGTCCACCTGGACTACCCTGCAGGGGTTCTTCCTTTCCTTCCAACAGTGACTATGTTATAACAAACACAGCACGACATTGCTGGATGTACCCTCTCTTTCTCCCCAGAATCATGAAGTATCTTTCTTAGTGTGTCAGCTTTTTACTCACTGTTGCATGTTCTTTGATGATACTTGTCCAAAAAGGAAAATTTTAGCAGCCCTGCTCTTTTCAGGTATTAATATCTGACAGCCCCAAACCAAATCTAGGCATGGGAAGACAGTTAATGTTAGCTAATGGTTCTTCAGTGAAATACTGGTGTTGAAAGTGGAGTAGGAATTACAGGGAACTTGTTTATTCTTGAGTGTGTTAAGGTGAGCTATCTCTTCATGCAGTTGTTTTAAGAATTCACGAGGAAAAAGAAATATAAGTAGCTACATAAAGTGGGGTTTTTTTTCCTTCTGATAAGATAAATGAGTCTCTTTTTAATTTGCTTCACTCTTGCAGGTGATTTGCCACCACCTTCAAATTTAGTGATTTCTGAAGTGACACCTCGTTCTTTCAGACTGAGATGGAGCCCACCTCCTGAGAGTGTTGATAGATACAGAGTTGAATATTATCCTACCTCTGGAGGTAGCCCTAAACAGGTTAGAATTGTATGTTCATCTTTGACATAGTCCAGGATAACCTTGGACTTCCACAGCATAGTAATATCATTCTGAATTTGTGCTGTGTATGATATAACAGTGAACTAAAAATGCTCCTAAGGTCAAGAATATCATGCTTTGGTAAATGATAAGCAAAATTACAAAAAATAGGAGTATATATATGACTTTGGTTGTTTTAATATAATGAATCCAGAAGTAAAATATATTTCTTATAAAGAGTTACCTTCTAGTAATTCTTTTATTTTCATATTCCACTGTCATATATTAGTTGAAATATGTCTGTACCAGAAATTTTCTGACCATACTCATGGGTAGGTCCACTGTCCTTTTCATGCACTTTCTTCTTAGCAGAAAAAGACAGTGGAAGATACAGTTTGTAAGAAGTGCTTAACACTATATAACTCCAAACCTTTTATTGCACAGGATCAAACTTATCTTGTGGTTATTACTTCTCTACATAGAGAGCCAGTGACTGGCAATCCTTGGTTCTAGGAAATCGGAGTTGCTCATTACTCTCTTTAACCAGACAGAACAGAATTTAGGAGAATGAAGTGTTTAGAAGAATGAAGCTAGGTGCCTCTGCATACCTAGCTGTGAACATGGCTTTTAAATCTTAACTCATGTTTGTCTCATAGAGAGTTCACAATTTGGCTTTTGATTAAAGTTTGAGCTGTTGTTCCAGTGCACACTGACTTAACAATTTGACTACTTCCTGGCATTTCTGTTCTGCAAGGTGTTGCTAATGTCGTGTGCTTTATCTCCTTGTCATTGATTTCTGCAGTTTCACTAGGAATGACTGCTTTTCTTAGAGATAACAGTACAAACATATTTGCCTTACAGTGATTAATATTGTTTCTCTTGTAGTTTTATGTAAGTAGGATGGAAAGAACAACAGTTCTGAAAGATCTGCAACCTGAAACAGAATATGTGGTTAATGTGTTTTCTGTGGTAGAAGATGAAAGCAGTGAACCTCTGATCGGCAGGGAAACAACTTGTAAGTTAGACATGGATCTTGCATAACATGTTAACAGCCAGTTTGGCACCTGTCCAGTAGAACTTTTAGCACTATGGGTTTTCTTCTTTGCGGATGCAAAATATTTAATTTGAATTACTAAACTGTATTGTGTTACTCTGGTTGTTCAGAACTTGTTGTCTAGAAAACTTCAGCAAACTGAAACTCCAGTGTGGTAGAAAATATTTGTCCCAGCTTCTTTCTAGGCTCAAAAACATGGCTGTACAAAACTAGAGCAGATATAAATTACTAGACATAATTTTTAAATTCCTGAAATCTGATCATAAACAAATGTGTACTCCTTCATTTTTATGTGAGGTAATTAACTCCTGCTACTACCAGACAGAATTATTTCTAATTAGCAATAGCCAATTCAACACAATTATGCCACTTTTGTGAGTTATAGCTTAGCTATGTTTCTCCTATGAGCTGTCTACATGATTGATTTCGAGTACAATTATTCTGAATGCAACATAGGGTGACTCTTCTGTCTCTTTAATAATATTGAATGTTTGCTATTCTTTTCACTTATTTTGTATTAGGCTTGTCGAAAATCCTTAAAATATGTGTATAATTTTTATGAAATCTGTGTTAATTTTTGAGATGATTTTATGAAAACTTTTCATTTATTTAATAATTTGAGAAATACAGAAAACAAACAGAGAAAAACAAAAGAGAAAGGAAAAAATCCCTCTTTGTACATACCCCATATCAGAATTTTCATGTGAGGTAATGTTGCTTTTTAGAAGACTAAAACATTCCAGTGCAGAGTTGTTAGAGTTTTAGCTGTGTATGTAGAAAATCTGTAGCCACATTAAAAATGGGATGACCATTACCTCATTCTCAAACTAAGAATTTAAATACCACTGTTTGCAGATCACCTCTCTACTACCTATAATATGTCCTAATATCCATGCACAATATTCTCAGTGACATGACCTGTGATATAGAATATGAAGAAGCTGAAAGAAATAAATTAATATGTATATTTTATTTCACAGTGCCAATCTCTTCAGTTAGAAACTTAAATGTTTATGATATTGGATCAACTTACATGAGAGTGAGGTGGGAACCTCTCAATGGAGCTACTGGATATTTGTTAACATATGAACCCGTGAATGCCACAGTCCCAGCCACAGAGAAAGAGGTAAGAGAATTTTTCTTTTCTACCTGTACTCTACCAAAAAATAAATTAAGAAAAACTGTTAGACAATCATAATAGTCAAAAGACTGGCATGTACTTCTTGAAGTGCGGTGAACTTACTGGGATATGATATACAATTACATCAGTCAGGAAACTGTAAATATACTGTGAATCTCACAAACAAAATTCCCTTGAAGTTAAATCATTGCTTGCTTTTCTGCCATTGCTTTCTTCAGTTTTAAACATGGTGTGTTATTTTTCATGTGCAGATGCGTGTGGGGCCATCGGTGAATGAGGTGCAGCTGGTAGATCTCATCCCCAACACTGAGTACACTTTAACAGCTCACGTATTATTTGGTGATATGAAGAGTGACCCACTCACCACACAGGAAGTGACATGTATGAACATCTTGATTTTTGCTTTGTAATTGCTTCAGCAATATTTAATTTTGATTATATTTCATGCAACAGTTTTCATATCATCTGTTTCATTTAGAAGACCATCTTAACCATGTTTTATGCATTTTCTAACATTCATACATTTCCCAAAGACCTCAAAGGCAATTTCAATGAAAAAGGTCCAGCTACTAAAGGGGGAACAAAATAATTTTTAACTTGGATAATGAAGGAAATCTTGAGATCACAGTGTTTTTAAAACATCTCAATTTTGCTTGTATTAATTTAGAAACCTTGTTCCTGAATTCAGACATTCTCTTATGTATAGAAAATACTGAAGAAACATGTAATAGCAAAAAAAAAAAAAAAATCATTTTTATACCTTTCCTTAAGCATTTCCTACTGGCAGAGGCATGCTTCTTGTCTAGATGCATGCAACATGGCTACTTTTATGGCTTTAAAAATTTTAAACCATTAACCATAGATGAAAAGTGGCTGTTGTCACCAAAAGTTATGTTCTTAAACCCTGATACTTCTGGAAGTATTGTAATCATAATTTACAAAGGTGAAACTATCATATCTTATAGCTATTTTGCTCATTGCTGGGAAAATAAGCTCCTGAACTGTCTCATCTAATGCCCATGACAATGAACTTCTCAGAAAGTGGTTGCCTCCCTTCACTGAAAAGACTTTAACTGAAAGATGTGAAGAGAACTCACTTCCATCTGTGAGAGACCTATACCTCTGCTATGAAGAGCATTCACTTACTACTACCTTTATTTTTACAGTACCTTTGCCTGGACCCAGAGATTTAACAATTCAGGATGTTACTCACAGCACCATGAATGTCCTTTGGGATCCTGCCCCAGGAAAAGTTCGAAAATACATCCTAAGATACAAAATAGCTGATGATGCTGATGTAAAGGAGGTAAAATTCTTAAAGTACTAGTAAGGAGTTTTATTTTGAGAAGTTAGATTACTAAAACAATAGCCAAAGTAGTATTATAACCCACCACTGAGAGTAAAGACCATCAGTTCATGGTGACTGCAGTCAGGAAAGGGTATTGATTTCTTGGAAACTGAATGAGCACACAACAGATTTGTTTGGGTACTTCCTTCTTCCTCCTCCTCCTCCAGAGAGGAAAAATCCTTAAACTGACTGGAGAATTTTAGTATGCTTTGGTAAATAGTAATTTCTGCTCTCTTCTTAAGTATCGTCTTGCCAAAGTCTAAAAACAGTTTACAAAGAAGAGGACAGTATAGTGGAATAAAAGTATCTTAGCCCCTTTGCCTACTGACAGAACATGTGTGACCATTGTTAGAGATGCCTTTTACTTATGTGCAAACTTTCCTTAATTGCACTCCTAGGCATAAACCAGCTCTTGGAGAATTAAATTTTTTTTTTTTTAAAGGAACCAGAATTTTCTGAAGGTTCAGTCTGGATTCTTGTTTCCAAAAGAATAAAGCAGTGGATGATTCACAAGTAGTGTGTGTATCTCATATAATAATGTTTTGCAATTAGTATAGAATTAGTACAGAATTAGTAGAGAACACTCAATATTCAGGTGTAAATTTAAGGGTAAATGGCAAAAATTAATGCAGAATACTTCTTTATTTTACAGTGCAGGAATTTCTGCCATTAGACCAAATGCAGAGTAAGAAATAGAGAAATTTACAATCCTTTAAGTCACTATTTTTATTCTTAGGTGGAACTTGACAGACTCAAAACCAGCATTACTCTCTCTGACCTTTCCTCTCAAACACTGTACAATATAAAAGTTGTTGCTGTATATGATGAAGGGGAATCCCTGCCAACAAATGCAGAAGCTGTCACTCGTAAGTTTTCCTAATAACCTTTCTTGTGGTTGTTTTTGCCTTGTGTTTGATTTAAGTGGTGTGTGTTGCAATATGTTATAGAGTTAAGGTGGAACTCTAATTTAATCTGAGAAATACTTTATTTGCACTTGTAGCATTATTTGCAATATAATAAACCTCAAGAATCTTAGATGAGTTGTGTCTTACTGCAGTGAATACTGACATTGCAGTCTGCAGAGATGTGAAGAGGAACTGAAGCAAAACTATTTCTATTTAAAGACTGATGGAGAAGCATAGGTGTAGAATTGGTGAGAAGATATGAGGACAGAGGAAAGTTTTAGCAAGTCTGTGCAGGAATCTAGGAAAGTGAATTAGAAGCTGAGCCATAGAGGATTAGAGAGATGTGATCCTGCCTCTGATCCAAGAGAAGTTTTGCATCATGGAATGCTAAAGCAGCCTTTACTTTTAGAGAATCATAAAGGCAACATTTGAATAACCTAAACAGAGGCAAGGAAATGGAGTTGTACAAGCTGTAAGAGCTGATCTCCATACAAAAGATGTGACAGACTGAAAAGAGAAAGCAGATATCAAGGAAGTTCTTGTCCTGATCAATGCTTAGGATTTAAGAAGACAGTTAACCAGAAAAGCTACAATATAAAAGACTAATGTCACCTTTTCACTGCCCCTCTATGTGGTGTGAAAAAGAAGAAAAAACCCATGAATATTCTCTCTCATTTATTCTGCTGAATTTTTCATGTGGTAGTCTGATGTATTTAAAAATGTTTGTGAGATTTTCTGCTTGCCCTTATGCTAGTCTTTGTTCTACACCTGTGGTTTTGTGTGAGTGTGTGTGTAAGGAAAGAAGAGTAAAGCTCTGCCAAAGAAATTATTTTTATTTTAATTCTCTGGTTCTACCTATTTACGTATTTCTTCCCAGTGGCTATAATATTTTGCTTCCTTAACCTACAGTTAACCCCTGTGAATTCTTTCTAAATAAGTGGTGACTTATTTGGCTTATACAAAGAGTTTTAAGATTTGCAAGAAACTCATGCAGGAACTTGACCTGTGTCTATGGGAGTTCATATTCACTCCATATAACTCCAAAATGTAACAGCCAGGGCTTCAGCTGTTTTGAGTAGGCATGTGAGTTGGGACCTCTGCTGAGGTCAGTAGAGCTACATCTGTTTTATCAGGTGATGGCCTAATGATGTGACCTTATGAAGGATGATTTGCTTAGTGTAAATTGACTGGGTTATACTGCAGGGCTTGATTGTAGTCATTAGAAGCATGGTAACCTTCTACAGAATCTTCTAAATTATTTTTCTGAGTAATTCCTTTGTTTAACTGTATTTATTTTGTAGTTACATTTTGTGGAATATTTTTCCTTTTCTCATAATAGAACCTGTGCCAGCACCAGTCAACCTCAGAATCACAGATATAACCACCAATAGTTTCAGAAGTACTTGGGATCATGGAGCTCCAGACGTCTCTCTATATAGAATAACATGGGGACCCTATGGAAGAGAAAAACAGGAGGTAAGAATAGACAGCCACCTTATGATTTTGAAGGCAGTCTCTCAGAGGATGTATTTTTAAATTCAGAAATGTAATTGTTAGGTGGCCTATACTTGCAAACCCTCTTGTTGTGCTCCATGGAAATTCAGTCAGAAGATGCAGGACATGTATTTACAGCCACTTGCAGTGATGTTACTGAGTGAAAAGTTACTCAGTTCTATCCCACTCTTGTTTGCCTGTTTCATTTGTATGTTTTGGTTTTGTTTATTTATTTTTTTCCTTTTTCTTTAATTTCTTCACAAGACTATCTTAAATGGGGATGAGAATAGTTTGGTCTTTGAAAATTTGAATCCAGATACATTATATGATGTCTCAGTTACTGCCATCTATCCTGATGAATCAGAAAGTGATGAGCTCATTGGCAGTGAACGAACATGTAAGTAAATTAAGGGATTCTGCATGTTGTTGTTCATAGTTATTAAAACAGAAGGCATACACATACAAGAATTCTGAAAATTCTTTCTACTTTTTTCCTAGTACCCTTGGTACCTATCACTACACAAGGTAAGAATCTGAATTTCCAGGTACCATTTTACTGATGGAAACTCATAGCTCTCTTTTTCTAAACTGTGACGAATGTTGGCATTAAAAAACTGAGATCATTTACTAAATATTATTGTGTATTTAGAAGAATACTAAACACTAGATTACCACATGTTTATTATTTTACAAACATTACAGTTTATGTTCCCCTGAGCTTAATACATTCTGCTCTTGAGCAGGCATTCATGCAGCCCTAAAAGTATGAATGAAGTGTTTGTCTCTGCTCTTTGGTGAACTACGTATTTATTCTTTTCTTTATTATGCTTCTCAGCCCCAAAGAGTGGCCCACGAAACCTTCAAGTGTACAATGCAACTTCACACAGTTTGACTGTGAAATGGGATCCTGCCAGTGGTCGAGTGCAGAGATACAGGATCATTTATCAGCCTATTAGTGGAGATGGCCCTGAACAGTTGGTAACTAATTTTGAAAGTTATTCAACCTTCAATGAAACTTCTGCAAAGTAATCCATTAGAATAATTTCTTTTCAAAGCACAACACTCTAGATATAAATCACCTTTTACATGAAGATTTGTATTTATAGTGAATTAGTATATACTCCCACCTTTTTTTCCTCCCCTTTCAAATCCAAGTTAGGATACTCTTAACTGAGCAGCAATAACTTTGGATGCACCCTGTTTTCTCAAAACTCGCATAATCATAGACTCATTTAGTTTGGAAAAGATCTTTGAGGTCTTAAACTCCAACTGTTTATCAATAGAGAATATTAAAATGTGTTGAGGAATAAGCCAATCAGCATGTAAAGGCTACAAGTCACAGATATAAGTGTCGCAACAACCAGTAATATGAACTACCATGACTACTTTCATAGTCCAGAGTTTTCCATTGTTTTCATAGTGTGGTTGATGTGCTATCAGAGGACTTTGCCATGGAACATGCTGTGAACAACTGTGAGACTGTCTCTCACCATTTTAGGGTCAGAATAACCACCCACGGGTAGTAGTTTCAAAAAGAAAATCCAGGCAAAACATGTGATAATGAAGTATTTAAGGTATTTTAGACTCTTAATATGATGAGAACCTGTAATGCTAGGGAGAGACAGTACTCTATGATCAGCCAGCTTCCCTATGTTGTCATCAAGAACTGTTTTGACTACTGGCAGCCTACACAACACAGCCTGGGAATGGTAATTCAGTTAGGCTGTTTATAAGAAGTGTGTGCTACTTAAAAATGCCCTATTCTGTGGTGGGAGGCTGCTGCGGTTACTGTCAAATGAGTCATAGAAAGAGTCTCAGATGAGAACCACATTCATTTAGCTTGCTCCTGTAATCGGAGATCACACATGTCCAGAAGTACATCTAGGAATATTTACTTTAGAATCAGCTGGGTATTTACACACCCATTTTAACTGTCTTCTGAACAACACGCATTTGGGTTGAGGTAATTGAGATCTATTTTAAGTAGTCAAACAAAATTTTGGTGAGAAATCACTAGAGGAATAAGGAACAGCAATAAGTTTAATTAATATCTGTAATTAAATCCTGGTAGTGGAGTAAAAAGAGAATTATGATTATTCTCTTGAAATCTGTGCAAAGACTATGGTTAACAGACTTAATTGCTTACAGCTGGATAGAGTCAAGCAGTGACAGTTGGAGAAAAAACCTCTATTTAAGGAGAGCACACAGAACTCTTATGCTCTGTTTGTGGAATTTAATGTCTGTCTGCTTATGACTTCCAGTCATATGATCATAATTCCTTGTCTTCTTTTGTTATTCTGATATTTTATTAAAATGTAGATGCTGGGCAGGCAGTAGAACAGTCCCCACCAAGGCACTTAAAATAGAATTTCTGGAAGGGTTTTGTTGCCCTGTCTGACTTTTAATGGTCTCAGCACCAAGAGGAATCACAGGTGATTTGAAGAAAGGTCTGCAAAAACTGCACAAAGAACTGCACAGACAATCATGATCATTTAGGGTTAGGTTTTGAAAGGCTATCAGATACTAAAATGTAGAGGCAGCCATGATGGGATTCAAAGCATTTGTGCTTTGAAAGGAGCTTTGTACACTTGAGTAAAAAAATCCCTTTATTTTTAAGTTAAAATAATCTGCTTGTAAATTAAAATAATCTACTGCTATGAAATGTGAAGGTGTACAAATGCTTGCTCGTGATCAGTTCTTCATCAAACAGTTGATTTTAAGTGTTATGCTGAACACATTAGCTGAATAGGCTTTGAAAATGTGCAGATAGTCTTAAAAGTACAAAGAACGATACGGTATATGTAGTTACAATATAATTTGTGCTGGTACAGAACTGGCAGTTGATACATAACAGTGGTTGTATGCAAGTTTGGGGATTTTAAGAATAGTGGCTTTGTGTCTAAACTTGCTAAAACCAATATGTACTAAATATTACTACTGTTCAATGTCTGCTGTCAGTCACAAGAACATTGCAGCATTTGATACATCAGAGTGTATTCCACTCTGCATCAATTGCTTGTGTTCTTTACTGCACCAGTAAGCACAAAAGAGACAGTATAAAGGGGATTTTAATATTTTCCTTTTGTTTTGCTGCAGACTACTGTTGGAGGACGACAGAACAGTGTGGTGATACAGAAACTGCAGCCTGACACTCCATATGCTATTACTGTGTCATCACTTTATGCAGACGGTGAGGGGGGACGAATGACAGGACGAGGCAGAACCAGTAAGTAACTTCTTCATGTCTTCTTATTAGGTACAAAGCAATATTGATGTATTGCTTTTCAGAAGGGCTGAGAAAAAATTCTTAAGGTGAAGTACATCCCATCTGTATTTGTGATTTGTCCTTTGGTGGCTTTCAAATTTCTGCAGTAAGAACACCTGCCAGTCTACTGGCTGTAGAGAAATCCTGGACCACTTTGACCACCAGCCTTTGACTGGATTTCTACAGTTTTTACAGCTGATAGAAACCCTAATGTTACTATGGAACTTCTTCCTTATTTTAATTTTTTAAATTGTTTAACACCACAATGTAGTAAACAACTTATAGCCTCTGAAAGCGTGTTATTCTCATATATGTGTGCTTTTAAGCATCTTCAGTTGAGAGGCTGACCTTTAGGCTGTGCACTTTAGGACTCGGCCATTTTATGTTGATGCATTTTTTTTATCCTGCAATAGAAATCAAAGAGTGATTTGCTATCAGAGACACTCCAGGTATAAAACACATTTCAATATAATTAATTAATTATCTAACAATAAATTTATTAATTCTGTTGCATTTACTTTAATTATTAGCTTACAATGGAAAGTCAGACCCAGCAATGTGTTTGGTGAGGTATAAAGAAAAAAATCTTAATGAACTCATTGCATAATTCCAAAATAGTGTCCGTGAATAAATTTTTCTAAGTAGCATTGCTTATGATGTTGGGTGGGGCTGGTTTTTCTGATAAATGAAGACAAAAAAGATTTAACAAGAGCTACTAAACCTATTTTTAAAATTTCCCAAGGATGCATTACAGAGGCATGATCCTACAGCAAAAATGAGAGAATAGTGTTCCACATTTCTGACAGCTCATTGATCTGTTTCAGAACCTCTGACCACTGTGAAGAACTTGCTAGTTTATGATCCAACCACCAGTACTCTGAATGTTCGATGGGATCATGCAGAAGGAAGTCCTCGCCAGTACAAAGTGTTTTATGGACCTGCAGCTGGAGGTGCAGAAGAAATGGTAAATTCTTCATGTGGATCTCACTAACCATCTCACATAAATTACAGTTCATGGTGCTGCTGAGAGAAGAAGATTTTGTTTGCCTATGCACTTTTTTCTGTTCATTACCACCCTGAAGAAAATGCACAGCACCTCCATGAAAGTTCCTCCTAAATGTATTACATATGCTTGATTTCACTGAGTAGACCATCAGTGATTAGTTCTTAGCATGGGATTTAATAATACACACAATGTTTTGTTTCTTTATTCCTAGGGCACTATGTGTGAATGTAAAACTGACTTCAGGGTGTAAAGAAGGCTATGAAGTTAGCAGACCTAATTTCTACCCATTTTTACTGCTAAGAAGTCATGTGACTGTAGGGTTATGTGACTGTAGTGTGAAATGTGACCATTTCACAAAGGGTATTTGTGAAAGCAGAAAAATCCACATTCCAATGTCCTGAAATTATTTAATTACCAAAGAGCTAAAACAATCCTGAAAATAGGAAATCATTGCTGCAGACTGGGAAATATTATTTCCCAGTTGTGTTTCCTTTTCTAAATGACTGCAATTTAATGTGCCCATGAAATGAGTCATACGTGAATGCGATTGTTTCAATAGCAACTGAAGTGCTACTGATGACAAATATTCCTAAATGCCATGGAGTTTTATTTCCTAACACGAGCTGCTCATTACTTCTTGTCATTAACATGTTGTAGTGTTATGTAATGGTTTGTTGTTGGTTTTTTTCTTTTTTACTTAATGATATTTTAATGCCTCTGGACTGATAAATAGTGGTCATTAAAGAGATCACTGCAGATTCTTCTACTTTCATTAGCACAGCAGGATCTGGATTCAAAAGTGGAGAGAGCTATAAAGGATTATATAGGAAAGCATAGAAATCATTCATATTAAGTCTGAGACAGAACGTTCTTGAAAGGCAGTTCCAGAAGATACCATGAACCATGTTATTTTAAGATTCACCTTTTGTCAAGTTTTTACCACATCCAGTCTGGAAATGAGATATGGTAGGGGAGCAAGTGAGAAATAAAAACGCTTAAACTATTCTTTTTTTTAAATGTTTTTCTAAGTTTCTTGACCCTTCATTTCTTTTTTAATTTGTAGACCACAGTACCAGGAAATACAAACTATGTCATCCTGAGGACTCTTGAACCCAACACGCCTTACACTGTAACTGTGGTTCCAGTTTTCCCAGAGGGGGATGGTGGACGTACCTCTGACACTGGACGCACTTGTAAGTAAAACAGTCCTTTTCAAGAAAACGTTAGGATTTTTTTATGAATGGCCTCAGACCATCAGAAATTGATTTTACATCTGAATTGAAAGTTTATTTTCCCCAAAGCTAAAACATAAATGCCAAAACCTCTGTTTACCTCTTTGGTTATTGTTGCTCTGTAATTTATTCTGTTTCCTTTGCTTATTCATGTGGAGACTTTCAGTCCACTTATCTTAGGTGAGCTCAACTGCAAAGTTGTGCAGCACATTTACTGTTTACTTTACAGAATAGTAAAATTTTAATTTTAAAAATTTTAATTGTAATGCTAACTGTAATTTTTAAAATTTTAATTGTAGTGCTAGTAGCACCACTGGTGAACAAACAGCAAATATTGATGTTAATCCATGCTAATGTCCACACCATGTACTTAAAATTTTCCAGGAAGTTTGAACTACTACTGTCAACTTGACCTAAAGTGTGTAGTTTGAGACTATTTTTCATACATATCTGATCAACAGTAGGATAACAAAGTGTTATGATCATATTTTCAATTTGCACTACTAACATGTACTTTACTGCCTGGTATGGAGGAAAACATGGAGATTCTTAGCTTTGTAAATTTTGGGCTGACAAAAATAATGTGTTTATCTTGGGCTGAGGTGCTTTTCAACTTCTTTTGAGCACTGTTGTAAATTCAAGAAGAAATATAACTTACACAAGCAACTTTGTAAAACTTAATGTAAATTATCTTTGATCTAGTGGAGAGAGGAACACCAAGGAACATTCACGTTTACAATCCCACACCAAACAGCATGAATGTCCGATGGGAACCTGCTCCAGGTCCAGTACAGCAATACAGAATTAATTATGCTCCACTGACTGGCCCAAGGCCATCAGAATCTGTAAGTAATTTAGCTTTTATACTATTAGTCAAATGTGTGTAGAGATTATTGCTTCCTTCAATGAGTGTAAAAAATAATAGTAAGCTCAGGCCAACTGTCTGCTCAGGAGAGTCTCTACTGAAAGCACAATGTTTATAGGAGTCTAGTCCAGTGTTAAAAAGGCTTAATTTGGTGAAATGGAAGAAATAAGAAATAAGACTCTCCCATTTAAGACTCTATCTTGAGGACTGAGTATCCTTTATCATACTGCAGGTAAAGGTGAATTAAATTAAACTTGGTTTTTTTTAAGAGAGTAGGAGGTAACAAATATTTATTAGGAATTGTGTGATTATGAAACCAGATGCCAGGTTTATGTGATTTTACCACTAAACCACCTGTTTATCCCAAATCATTACTGTTTAGTGGGGGTTGGTGAACCCTGAAGTCTGGACATGGGTAAAAAAGTGCCCTACGGGTGTAAAGTAAGAATTCTTGGATTTGTGTAGAAATAAGTGCAGTTTTAAACTTTGACCATGAATGTACTCATGCAAAATGTACACGTAGATGTACATGCTTTTATGTAAGGAATTGTAAGGACTTTTTATGTACTTTACATGCTAGTAAACTGTGACAGAATTTACTTTTTTAGTTTCTGTTCATGAATGTTTCTCCTTTATTTTTTTAACAATTTTAATGTAAAATGTAAAAAATAACAATTCTAATTTCAGAATGAGAGCTCCTTATACTGTTTTTTTTTTTTTTTCACCTGCTATTGAATTTTTATCAATATTGTTTGTTTATGTTAAACTTGTATTATTTTTCTTGGACAGTGTGCAGCATGGTCATGTTCCCAATATTTATATATTTATTTCAAAATATTTTCTAAAAAGAGATAGTATAAGTTGAAACTTTATTTATGTAGATGCTTTTTGTTTTTGTTTTAGATTGTGGTACCAGGAAACACTCGTGATGTGATTCTGGAGCGCTTGACTCCTGACACTGCTTACTCAATAAATGTTGTAGCTCTGTATGCAGATGGAGAGGGAAATCCAAGCCAAGCACAAGGAAGAACATGTAAGAGGCAGTCAATACTTGTGTTGTGAAATATATGTCAAAACTGGTGTGTGAAGAACTTATAAAATTGGTTATGATTATAAAGAATGTAAGTCATTTAGTGCAACTCTGAATTAATGCATCTGTATTATGGCTGCAGCAATTGCAGGTCTCTGTGGCAGGAAACTTTTGCTATGCTGTATGTCAGTTGTGGTACTTGAATAATTAGCACTGTAATTTTCAGTTGGGAAATAAGCTTAATTTGAATGTGTTATAGTTTAAAGGCTGTTCTCAAAATCAAATTACAGGCAAATAACAATTTGTCTTTTCTAAAAAAAAATATAGCATATTTAGATGGGCAGAATTAGTTGTCAACAGAAAAAAAAGTGCTTCATGTTCTGTCTGACATGGTAATTGTATGTGTTGGCCTCCCCATATGTTTGGTTTTTTGCTGCAGACACCTAAACACCAAAATCTCCTTGTTACAACTTAGCTCATAGGATCTTGGTTGTCTTATGGTTAGCTTTAAAATTCATACTAGAAATAACATGTTCAGAACCTGTTGACAGCAATAATTTTGCTCCTTCTATGTTATCCCTGTGAAATCCCCATATTAATCTAAAATTTGAAGATGTGACAGGCTATAGTTATATTTGTCTGCAGGAGTTTGAGGAGCAGAATGTATGTAGATGCTCACTTTGCACATCTGTATGTTCTCTCCCTTCCATTTTGCTCCACTTCCTCCAACTGGGCTCTCTATCTATTTAAGAACTTCAGGCACTGCCATATTATCATTGACTTAATTTCCCCATGTATATTTATTTATTCAGGGTTTCAGGAAGGGCCCTTGACTTTGGCTTCAGGGCAATATTTGAATTGATGAGGGTGACACTGAACTAGAGGTATCATGCCCCATACAACCTTCTGTATTTTCATTCCTCAGTGCCTCGCAGTGGTCCGAGGAATGTGAGAGTGTTTGATGAGACTACAAACAGCCTTTCTGTACAATGGGACCATGCTGATGGGCCAGTCCAGCAGTACAGAATCATTTATTCACCCACTGTGGGAGACCCTATTGATGAATATGTAAGTTCTGTAATTCCTTAGTAAGCTGAATTGACTGAGGTATCCTCAGACAATTCTTTTGGCTACAGAAAAACCAAGACACTTGTTCTACATATAGAACTCCATGCAGGCTCCATGGGTTCTCTGGTCATTATTGTCAATGTTAAGAAGACATGGTTTGTAGAAAACAGGTTTTTTTTTTTTTTTCCCCTCATGAAGCTGCAGAACATATATGGTTTAATGAACAAATATGTGTGTAAATTAATATTAAATATGTGAGTCACACATTAATCAGAAGATTCTGAACAGAATCTGCTTCTTGGCATTTTGTTCAAACGTGGTACATTGAATGCCATCCACTACTTCATACTCTATTCATTACAAAATCAGTGTGCTAAGATACAGAATAAATATGAGTTTCCCTTTTATAAATTGAAGAGAGTTGGCAGAGTCTATTTCTACAACAATGGTAACTTTGATTCAGGGTCTAACTTGCTGTTCTAAGTTTCAGTATGAATTGTAAGTGTTTGTGTTTCATTTCCTGCAGCTTAATGCTAGCACAAGTTATTCTGAAGCTTATACAATTCACGGAGTATTTATAGCAAAGCTAAGCTCAGATCCTATGGAGGTCAGTGGCAGAATTCCTGCCAACTGCCACCAGCCAAAATGACATGTATAGAGCACTATTTAAATGCTATTATTGCTTTTGTATTATTGTATAGCACATGCTAAAAATTCACTGTTTGAAAATTCCCAACTGGACTTGTTAATCAGGGCACACAGATTTGTCAACACACATATCTTCTTTGCAGAAAAGATTGGAAGATCAAACAACTGAAAATTTTAATCAAGTATTCATAGCTAATGCTGACTGGCATGTGCTTTTGAGATAGATACCTCAAGTTACTTCCCATAGTTTCAGTGCTTTATGTATTTCTTATGGAGCAGGATCACTTTTGGGATTATACTTACATTTTCATTAGGAGGGAGCAATAGTGCATGGCCGCATAAGGAAGTTGAGGAAATTCAGGGATGCATAAATAGGGAAATTTATCTATGTCAATATATTTAGAGCTTCCTTCTCAGAATAACCTGTTTCTACCAAGAAAACAAACACACCATTATGACTTTACCTTTCTATGAGGGAAGAGTACTGAAATCTTGATGAAGAACTGCAACATCTCAGTCTGAAGGGAGGGTTGGGACTGAAGAGTCAATTTGGTTTATATTTTTGTGATGGCCACAGTGTTATGTAATTCAAAATAACAAATACTGACAACTGTTTATAAGGTCTAACACTTAAGGTATCCTGAATGACTTTTTCTATGGTGGATATAAAAAAAACCTGTGCCAAATGTCAGAACAAATTTTTATTTCTGGCTACTGTCACTACTGATCAGTTACAAGACTGTGAGTGTGCTCACCTCTGTTTCTTTTGTGTTCTAGACAACAGTTCCTGGGATAAGGAATAATGTGATACTACAACCACTACAATCAGATACGCCATATAAAATTACTGTTGTTGCTGTGTATGAAGATGGAGATGGTGGACAACTGACTGGAAATGGCAGAACTGGTAATTATAGTTTTCATATTGTTTATTCTTTTTTATGTTTAAGACATATTCCTTGAGCACTTCAACATTGTTAAGGTTTCCTTAAGTAAATTAAGTCCTTGATGTGATTGTTACCTTGCAAAGTAACAATCTACATTTCTAAAGATTGAAAAACAATCACTAGCCTAATTAGAATGGTTTTCTTTCTTTCTTTTTAGTTGGTCTGCTTCCTCCTCAAAATATGTATATAACTGATGAATGGT
The DNA here is from genome assembly GCA_013399225.1 of Rhipidura dahli. Lineage (NCBI taxonomy): Eukaryota > Metazoa > Chordata > Aves > Passeriformes > Rhipiduridae > Rhipidura > Rhipidura dahli. Next base: position 81,904 of record VXAC01006449.1, on the reverse strand, counting down.
ATACACGTTTCAGAGTTTCCTGGGATCCTTCACCATCCCCTGTTCTTGGCTATAAAATTGTATACAAACCTGTGGGTAAGAAAACTTGTTGCTCATTCTAAGTACACCACTTTCAGAACAGTGAGTAGCTACTGGCAGACCAGAGCAGAAATCATATGTATCATGACAGTTTTGTGTTTAGGGATCTATTTATTTCCTTTGTTTACCATTTTTCATGAAAAGTTTAGTATTATGATCAATATTCTATAATAAACACAAACTATCAAAGTCAGTTTCGTACATTCACAGGGATTAAATTGTATTGTTAAAACTTTATACAGTGACCTGATTTGTTTTTCAACTCTTTAATCAAGGACTCTTGTCCTTCTAAGGCTATGAACTGGTATATATGAGATGAATATTGGACAGGTATTTGGGTACTAATATCCCACAGAACCTTTGTTTTATGTGGCCTTCAGACAATACACACACCTTTTTAGAAGCTCAACACAAACATTTCACAGTAGTTTGTAAAACTGTATGTTCTGTTTGCAACATTGTAATATGCTAAAATTTAAGAAGTCCATATGCTTTCTTACAGAAAAAATGAGGTTAAAATTTATTGATGTGTAAGAGACTGAATAGTTTTGTAGCTCATGTAATCATGATTCTTTCTCTTTCTGTGTTCTTAATGCTTCCTTTCAATCCAAGGTTCAAATGAGCCCAGGGAATTTTTTGTGGGAGAAGTGACTTCCTACATTTTGCATAATCTGTCTCCCAGTACTACTTATGATGTGAATGTGTATGCCCAGTATGATTCTGGAATGAGTATACCTTTGGCAGATCAAGGCACTACATGTAAGTGTGAAGGATTTTGTTGTAGTCATGCTGGGTACTTATGCTGGTCAGAGACAACATTGATTAGGAGAAAATTTTGATGGCTGGTTGCTGGGAAGCCTGTGCATCCTCTCGTGGAGAATACTTGTCATCTGTCCACGATGTAGATCTTAAAAACACTAATCTTGGAAAGAGTAATGAAGGTATATTTTAAGTGATGACTTGATGAAATAAAATTTTCTAGTCTAATTCCTAAAATTTTGTTAAGATATAGTTGGAGTCAATTTTAACTGTCTCCAGGGTACTACAGAATCTAACCATGTTACTAAGCCAGTCTAGACTTTTTGATGCTCTACTGCACTCCCTTAGGAATGTCCAGTGGTTTAGATGACAGCCTCAGCTAAGAAACTTCTAAAAATTTCTTCAGTTATGATGAATCAAGCATCCTGACTCAGTACATTTTTTTTCAGACTGCCATATATGAGTCATATTTTCATTTTTGGAAGTTTCTTATTTTGTAAAGAAATCAACTTCATGTGAAAGCTCATAAAACAAGCTGTTGCCCAATATGGGATTTGGAGCCTTTGTAGACAGCTAGATGAGGATCTGTAGGGTTTAAAATAAAGAGACTTGACTAGAATTGCTCTTTCTTTCTGCAAATATTTTTAAAAATCAAGTTCAAGACCAGCACTGCTAATATAATTTTCATTTTGGTGTGCTTTTCCTATTACATGCTATTTTCCAGAGAATAATTTCTCTCTTTCTCTTTCTCTTTTCATAGTATATTTGAATGTCACTGACCTAACAAGTTACAAAGTGGGTTGGGATACTTTCTGTATCCGGTGGTCACCTCATCGGTCAGCGACTTCCTACAGACTGAAGTTAAACCCAACTGATGGTAAGTGTGTTTTATTTTTTGCATTTTCTGGAAACATGTTGTCTTATGTCAGTGGCAGCACCACCTATTTGGGTTGGTGGCAAGCACCAACCATAATGATACATCTGGTTGAGTTTTAAAGCTCTGAACGTAACCTGGTTTTCTTGGGTGGTGAAAAAGCTGCAAAGAGGAAGTGCTGCTTATTGTCAAGTGAACCCACATCTACCAGTTGCCTGGTTTCAAATGTACTGCATTTGTACTTTCCAGTGTGCTCCAGGGTTCATGATTGTCACACAGTTTTGGTCTAGCAAGGCTGTTATGGGGCAAGAATAAGACTGATGTCCCATTGCCTCTAATATCCCCTCAAGAAGTTGCTTCATTTCTATATGTATAGTAGAAGGGAAGTAATAGGTTCTAACTTTCTTTCCATCGGGATTTTCTTGACAGGTTCCAGAGGACAGGAAATCACAATACGTGGGTCAGAAACGAGCCACTGTTTTACTGGCCTCTCACCAGACACAGAATATAATGCTACTGTCTTTGTTCAGACCCCTAACCTTGAGGGACCTCCAGTGTCTATGAGGGAGCATACTGGTAGGTAACAGATACCATGAACTTTACATTTCAGCTATAGAATTTGTCTTGTTTCAGCTGTATAACAAAATTATTATTTCTTTTCAGTCCTCAAACCTACAGAGGCACCAACTCCACCCCCTACACCTCCTCCACCTCCCACAATTCCTCCAGCTCGGGATGGTATGTTTATTTCTGGAATTATTCAATATTTTTATGTAGCTGCTGTACTACTTCATAGTTTACCTCATTTTTTCATAAATTTAAGTGGATTTAAAACCAGCACAGCCTTTTAAGGAAATGAAGATTGAGATCCTTTTTGATGCCATCCCTTGGTTCTAGAGTTTTACTAGACTTCAGCATTTCCTGGCTTAGAATAGCAAGATGCAAACCTTTGGGGAAAAAATTTTGATATTTCATAGCTCTGTAGAAAGTCTATGAGATTATCTGATCTCAGCAGATTATTTATGTTTTATGGTAGATGATAATGAAAAAAAAGTAATTTGAAACATTTGCATTTTATTCTTGAGGTCTTTCATATTTATTGAAATTTTTTAAAATATATTTAAATAAATTTTTTTGTGTATAGAATTAGTCATCTGCCAAGTTGACTGTGTGGTAGTAGACATTCACTGAGTATTTGTCATTCTTGAATTTTCAAATTTTGAAGCAAAATTTATTTCATGGTATTGTGGGTGATGTGTTTTAAGCATTCCTTTTCTTGGACTTTCAGTATGCAGAGGTGCCAAAGCAGACATAGTATTCTTGACTGATGCTTCCTGGAGTATTGGTGATGATAATTTCAACAAAGTAGTGAAATTTGTTTTTAGTACAGTAGGAGCCTTTGATCTAATCAATCCTGCTGGAATCCAGGTAGGTTGGTTATTCCCATTGGGTACATTTTGGAGAGAAATTGAAGATGAATTGGTACTTTCTTGCAGAATGCTGTCATTTTTTGAATTAGATTGCTGTACAACACATGTATATGGGTGTGCATGCCTACTATTTATTAAATATATTTGTCATTTTATAAATAAAAGGGAAATCCAGTATATTTTGAGATGTTAATATTCTGAAATACAAAAGTTACAGTGTGTGTGAGTCCTCCAGGTAGAGAAACTGGGGTGATGTATGGTCAATGTTATATTTTTGTTTATTTGTGTAGGCCATCAACAACTGGCACACTGCTTATATCCTAGATTCTGTCTCTGTCATATGAGAAATCTGTTTTAGAAACATTTTGACTGAGGGTTACATTTTAATTTCTCAGTGTGAAAAATGAGTCTTGTGCATGCAGGGTCCAGCTGGCTTGCCGTTGCTGAGCTCCTGAGAATCCCACTGCACTAAATAGCAGAATCACTTTGAAAAAGGCACTTGCAGATGTCTTTTCATGCTGTAACATGGGTCTGCTCCACAGTGGGCATAGTAGAAGTATGAAAAGGTCCTCTTAATGAATTAGTGCATTTTGTGAGAGTAAAGAGTTATATCTAATGAGGAATAGATTTTCAGGTGTACTGGGCTGATCACAGTTATGTCAAAGTAACTTCCTGCCAGTCTTCTTACCATAAGCATTGCACCGTTATCAGTTTTCTTCTACTTGTAGGAAGCTGGATGAAATCACCATCTAGGTTCCCATAACCATTTCTCTTTCACTAGATGAAATGAATGATGTGAAGTCTGAGAGAGTTTCTTGGTATTTCTGAAGTGTTGCAGAAAGCTGCAGGTGCAATGCATTTTCTTTGGTTAGAAGGCTGACAGGATATTTACATTGTTAAAGGTCTGCTTTTCACCTTTTAGGCATATTTTTAGTAATTTGCTTCCCTATCTTTAACTTTCTTGACTTTAAAGGAAAAGATACTCCTTAAACTCACTCTGTCTCAGACACTCTTTATCATTCTTAGCTCTAATATATACTGGGTAGTTTCTTTTTCCATTTGTTTTTTGTTTAATATTTTTTTTCTTGCTGTATATATGGGTCCCCAGCCTGGAAACAGAGAAGACAATATAGGTGACAGACACATGTGAACACTAATATTTAGTAAAATAATGAAGTCACGTACCTCTTGAGATGAAACAGTTTAAGGTTTTGAATTGAAATTTAATAATATTAAAAGAGGAATTTACTACAACAAATGTGAATATATACATACAGAAATATTTCCTTTTATCATTAAAACAGAATGCTATAATAACGCAATTTTACGGAATATTAAAAGCAGCAAAAAAAAAAATTTAAAGATTATTTAGGAATAAATATTCAGTGATTGTATTTCAGGATTTAAGGTAAGAGTATACATTTATGTATGAATCCAACTTTATTGACAATTCTATTGACAGATTCTTTTTTATTCCTAAAAAAACCAGCTGGAAGAAGTTTAGTAGATACTGTGCATCTTTTCAGAAGTAGAGAACAGGCATATATACCTCACCATAGTAATAGCAAGAGTTTGATCACATGCTTTTAAGGACATATTACATTTTATACACAGAAGAGAAAGAAAGAAAAAATGAGGGAAGGAAAGAAAGAAAAGAGAGTTGTGTGCACGTTGCTGTGACGACTATATATAAAAATATGTATGTGTGTGCATAATCGGACATATTTGAAAAAAGAATTTTTGATTATTTAAGACTTACTAATATACAAAATTACATATTTCAAGGGTGAGAGTTTGTCTGAATGTGGAGGTATGAGACTGAACACTGTGTTATATTCCATTTCAGGTTTCATTTGTGCAGTACAGTGACGAGGCAAAATCTGAATTTAAACTGAATACATTTGATGACAAAGCCCAGGCCCTGGGAGCTCTTCAAAATATTCAGTACAGAGGAGGAAACACAAGGACAGGTAATTCTGGGTTGTAATTATATTTCTTTGAGATAAAGTATTTTCAGAAACTTCATCATTATCCTAATATTGTATGGCTGAAGAAGTAGATTTTTCTGTTGTGTTTTAGCTCTGTGACTGCTGCCCTTACAAGGTAAAAGAATTCTTCTCTTGTGAATAATATGGATGATTCCTTGTTTATTGTACACTTTGCAGGCAAAGCCCTAACATTCATCAAAGAAAAGGTTTTGACTTGGGAGAGTGGCATGAGGCGAGGTGTTCCCAAGGTACTTGTTGTTGTGACAGATGGTCGGTCTCAGGATGAGGTGAGGAAAGCAGCAACAGTCATACAGCACTCTGGTAAGCAATTCACAGCACCTGGCTGTTTCATTTCTGTATTGCTTCAATTATCTGGGAATCATTTACTCATCCCTTATGGACTTGGAATTGTATTATGAGTATCTGGGAAAACCTCAAAACTATTCAAAGAATTTGAGCTCTCTGAACCTAGACTTACATTTTCTTTCTTAAGCCCTCTCTCTGGGGAAGGATGCGGCTTCCCAAAGATTTCAATTCCTCATGCATATTTTTTCAAAGATGACATTTGGTTACTTCTTTCTCTTTTCGGTGTGTGGATCCCAGGGATCATTGGGAAGTGTACTCCGTACAAGTTCTTATGCTTTAGCGGGCCTGGTTTGCTGAGATTTATGTTTTATCTGGTATAAACCAGTGGATCTTCAGTTAAAGTTACTGTTTTTGAAGAAGCTGGGTCTGAATGGACTCCTTTATTGCCTTTTGAGCTAAGAAGCACTGCACTTCCTCATTAGATTTGATGATTGTGGCTTATGTGAGTGCAGCAACCTGTTCCTGTCCCAGCATTAAGCATTTTGTGTTTCAGTGCATGAACCAAATATTTCTGATCTCTAAGCAAGGAGATGTTGTACTTCCTTTGGGAATCACATGCATGTAAACCACAAGCAGTCATCTTCTCTTTCTCTGCAATCTGAAAGAATTAGCTCTATCTAGGTAGTTTCTCAGTCTCCCTGGACAATATGCTTCAGTGCTTAATTACCCTACTAGCAGGAGACCCTTGTCTTGCATTTCTCCTAAGTCTTCATGCTAGTGAGATTGTTGTCTTCATTAACCTAGTTACCCAGGAAACAAGTTGATCACTCTCCACTGTAATGGGCCTTTTTATTCGAAACCTGTTGTCACATCCTCTTGCTAACTTCTCTTTTCTAGACTAAATAAACCTATTTCCTTCAGTCTTACATTGATCAGGTTTTCAAAACCTCTTACCATTTTTAGTTTCCTCCCGACTTGCTTTGTTTTCTACATATATCAAAACATGCTCAAAGCTGGACAGAGTATTTCAGCCAAAGTTTCACCAGCTAAAGTCTCACGAGGGAATAATTATCTTATTAAGAAAAAAGAAAATAAAAGATACTTTTATCATTTGAAATAAATGTGAATTCTGGTTTTGGCCTCCAACTGGCTTTTCCAGCATCTGTGCAGTTTCTCTTCAATGAAATTTACACCTGGTGATATGATTGACTTCTAGGGTCTGGTTCTTCTCATCTTACTTAAGACATCTGACAACTAAATGTTTGGTCTAAGGTCATTGTGTAGGGTCCTTTTATGACTGGTGAAGAGAGCAACAGATAGGCATCTACAGACAGTGACATTTCCTATTGTGAAGTCACCATGTTAGGGAGGTGAGATGAATTACTTTCTGAACCTGCCCGTGTCTATCTGGTGATTATAGAGAAAAACTAGACAACTTAACTTGGAAAGTAGAAGTTGGTGAGGTTAATACTACTCTAAGAAAGAGAAAGAGAAATTGAGAGGCATGAAATGTAAGAGGTGGAAACAGATAGACAACTGGATGACTAATGATCTGTAGAGGTTTTGGCCACAGAAAAAATTTAAGATATTGTACAGTTGAGAAAATGGTACGTTTTGTATTGAAGAGCGAAGGAACTATGTAGCTAAGGCTGCATGAGATTGAATAATGCCCCAAAAAGCAATGAAAGAGGAGAAAGTTTTTAAAGAAATGTGAAAACCAGTCTAAAACCTTCTGAGCTTCAACAGGATGAAAAGAGATCCAGAATGTGTGCTCATAGGTAGAACCTCACAAGTCAGTGGTTTGTGCAATAGTGACAGGAAAAATGCTAATAGATGTTTACTACATTTTAAGTAACAAGTGTTATTTTTACAGGCTTCAGTGTCTTTGTGGTTGGTGTGGCTGATGTAGATTACAATGAACTGGCCAAGATTGCCAGCAAGCCCAGTGAGCGTCATGTATTTATTGTTGATGACTTTGATGCCTTTGAAAAGATTCAAGATAACCTCGTCACCTTTGTGTGTGAGACAGCTACCTCAAGTGAGTAGAAGACATTGGTTTCCCTTTTCCCAAATTAATAGGTTTGCTTATATACTGCTATAAGTGAGTGGTAGGCTGACCTTGGCTGGACGCTGGGTGCCCACCAAAGCTGCTCTATCACTTGCCTTCTCAGCTGAACAGGGAAGAGAAAATACAAAGAAAGGCTTACGGATTGAGATAAGGGCAGGGAGTAACTGAGTTACTGTCATGGGCAAAACAGACTCAATGTGGGAAAAAATTAATTTATTATCAATGAAATCAGAGTAGGATAAGGAGAAATAAAATCAAGTATGAAATCTCATCTTGCATTTCAAAACTACTAGTATAACAAGGAAAGAGTAACAGTCACTGACAACATCAAGAAGTAGAAGGATGCCTAATGTGAGCCACGGGGCAAAACAGGTCTCTTATTTACCACTGGAATACGGGTGCTAAAGGTGTACAGCTGATTTAGTGTGTGATGCCGATTTGAAATTATCTAAATAAAGCTCAGCTGTTTACTCAAGTAAAGTCCTTCTATGGCAAAAATAAGAAATTCTCAGGCCTGTCATGTGCAACTGCATGTTCCCTAGCTGCTTCATCTGCTGGCTCCTTCAGAGCCACATAAATATGCAGTTACTTCTTGTGAATCTAACAGCTATTATGCAGCTTGACTCATGCCTTAAATATTCATGGAAAGACTGTGTCATTGTCCTCCTTTCTTCTTATGAATTATACTCTTGAAATATTTGGGTTTCATTTGTTATTCCATACAATTTGTCAGAGTAGAAATACCCTACTAAAAGTGACAAGTAAAGATTTTAATATTACATCTACCACAGTTCAGGGCACAGTATGAAAAATGTTACAAAAATTGTCTCATAATTAATAATAGCATAGACACCTTGGTAATAAAATTTTCTGAAGTATACATATGCTCATATCCTGTTAGGCTTAGTAGTTTTGAATTATATGTTGTTTCATGTCTTCCAGCTTGTCCCCTCATTTACTTGGAGGGATACACTTCACCTGGTGAGTAACTCTCTAATATTTTGGCATAGGTTCATTGGTGTCTTTTACAGCTCTACAGTGTTTCTGTCTTTTATTTTCTCTCTGGACTTAAAGGTTTCAAGATGCTGGAGTCGTACAATCTAACCGAGAAGCATTTTGCTTCTGTACAAGGAGTTTCACTGGAATCAGGCTCTTTCCCAAGCTATGTAGCATATAGACTCCACAAAAATGCCTTTGTCAACCAGCCAATACGGTAAGTAAACCTAAAGACTTGTATTTAGGGTGACCAGATGACGAAGGATTAACAGAGTTTATAGACAGCATTTGTGTCTTATGGAAGATGCATTAATTTAATGTTCTTTTTACTGAGCTTCAAGAAATATACACCAAAGAACATCTATATATTTCTTCCATTGTGGTCGTAGTTCACTATTAATCTAGTTGCTTATTTTTCTTTGAGATTATGCTTCTTAACTATTCAAGTTGCACATAACCCACAGTTTATACTCAGGCAGTTGAACAACAGCTTTCTTAGTACAATGAATTCCTTGCTGCTGGACAGAAATGGTTTCAGTATGGAGGGATTAACATCACTTTTTTCAGAAGCATCATTCTTACTGTAGTAGGCAACACATTGATGTCATTGACCTAGGGTAGTTTCTCCTCTACTTGACTTGCCTTATTTGGCAAATGGAGCAGAGTTTTCAAGGGCCTGTGGTCTTGGAGCTTAGTTATGGATGGGTAATAGATAGTCATTCTTACCAACATTTTTTCTCAAAGGAAAACAAGACTTAGTAGTTAGTTTTATGAAAAGTGGAGCAGTACCTTTTTCCCTCTTCTTTTTTTTTCTTTTTTTTTTTTTACATTTTTACATTTTTTTCTCTCCCATCTATTTAAGTAAGTTTCAGAAAAGGTTATTTTGGTTCAGAAGAGATGCCTAAAAATAGTCCATTGTTCCTAATAAATTTAAGGAAATTTAGTTTTCTTTTCGTGGAAGCCTTTGAAATCTTCTGCAGTCCTGCCAGACTGGGTAAAGATCAGAACACAAACACAGAAGCTGAGGTTTATTAAGAATTTTTTTTTTTTTTTTTGCCAGTCTTCTGAGATTACAGCTTTAAAAGTGGAGGACCTGAGGATTTTTAAGTTCACTGGCATGCCATTAATACCTGTGGGGATGATAGTTCTCCTACAGCCTGGATTTTCGTAGTCTAGGGAAATACAGACAATCCCAGTTTTGCAACTCTCCTGCATTGATAGATATTGCATTCATCAGGATAAATTGATGAAAAGACAATAGAAAGATAGGCTTTCCATTTATTCAATTTTTTAAGAAATGTTGTGATATGTAGTCTAATGTCTGCTAAAGAGGTGGAATAGACTTGCCAGAGTATTCTGGGCACTTATTTTTCATGAGAATACAGAAAATAAAATTCTAGACCGAGTCAGCAAAGCAATAAATGCATACTGATCCTAGTGGCATAGTTGTTTCCATATCTGAAATAACTTGTTATCCAAGTTATAAATTGTGTTGCTCTATCTACTTTAATATTTGCATTCCTGCACTGTGCTGTGTGATGTTGTTGACTTAGTGATATGGTTTCTATTGCAATGTTCATAATTGTATGGGTTCATAAGCTTTTTCTGACATACAAAGCAGCTCCTCTCTTCATTCTAAGGTTTTTATGTTTATGTTCATGTGACTAAATCTCCTTCTGAGCTCCATTATAATGGCTAAGGAGAAGCAGTAGTCATCTTCTTTCTTACAGTTCCCTTCCTGCATTCCCTCCTTTCCTGTACAGAAAGTTCTGAAAGCCGTTTCATGCATGTATTTATTTACTTTTGGTTCTCTTCTTTTTTTAATGTCTAACAGTCCAAATATGACAAATTTAAACCTGAACCACTAAAGAATGAGCAGGAGCCCAAATGCATCACCAGTTGCAGAGAAGACATTAAATATCTTTTTCACTGTATCTGTGCCTGAAGGGCAGCAATAGTTAAATGCTATTGCCTGACTGAAGCAGGCCAGATGAAAAAAAATGAACAAAGCTGTGGTCCTTTTTATCTGTACTTATCATCAAGGAATTTAAAACATGTGTAGTTTATACAGAATTTTACCACAAGAATACATACTCAAGAGTTCTTGGTCACATTCTGGCATCCCATATTCTGGCACCTCTAACCATGGTGCTGGGACCAACTGAAGACAGGCTGTGAGTTCATCTTAACAAATCACAGTGTTTTTATATCACAGTGGTGTTTTCTATTTGAGAGTGGTTAAAATGCTCTGACCCAGTAAATGTTGTAGTTTTCCTGTTACTCTTGTGTCTTTTCTTTGAAAAAGAGCAAATGGTGAAGATTTGTGTGTTTCCATGTGAAAAAATGTCTTTATATTGCCTTAACAGGGAGATTCACCCAGAGGGATTGCCACAGGCGTACACTATTATTCTGCTATTCCGTCTTCTGCCTGAATCCCCCAATGAGCCTTTTGCAATTTGGCAGATTACAGACAGAGATTACAAACCACAAGTTGGAGTTGTGCTTGATCGTAAGGATGGTTATACTTATTGCATAGAGAAGTTACTTTGCATGTGTCCTCCCCAGATATTTCCAAATCCAAAGCATTTCTACATGATAAAAGGATTATGCATTTTTGGTTTTACATTTCTTTTAAACTTTGTACATCTATAGTTCAATTAAGAATAACTTATCTAAACTACATTTCAACTTTGGTATTAACTCTAAAATCAAAGGAAAGTACACCTATGTACTTACAGGTCATTAAGACCATCTAAGATTTGTGTTTACCCAAATAAGTGGTAAACTAGATTTTATCTATGGGTGTATCTTTGGATGGTGGTTTCAGTAGTGCATATGAAATGAAATGTGTTATTTTTATTTATTGCAGCGGCCAGCAAAGTGCTGTCATTCTTTAACAAGGATACAAGGGGAGAGGTTCAAACTGTAACTTTTGATAATGATGATGTAAAGAAAATCTTTTATGGAAGCTTCCATAAGGTAAATGATTGAAGTTATGATGTTGCTTTCTGAAGTACTGTTCTTTTAAATAGAAGATTCCCAAGCAGAAGTCGCTGTCAGGTGATTGTATCTGGTTTTTGATAGTACTGGAAGTTGACATAAGGACATACAGATCATGTAAATCAAGGTCTCTAAAGTCATAGGTCTTCTTTGAACCAATGTAAGAGATTTGTCAAGAATTTGTTAAGATTGTGTAAATGGAGTAATGTGTAAATATCTGAAGAAGAAATTGTAGCCTGGTTCCTGCCAAATGAAAGAGGAAGAGTAAACTGGAAGAAAAAAAAGGAAAGGAAGTTGTGGTGAGAAAAGATTGTGTGGGAGTGTCATGATTTGAAATCATTCAGAGAAGAGGAAGATACAGCCAGAGAAAGTGAGTCCGCAGGGAACCAGTGTTGGGAGGTCAATAGCATATTGAATAAGGTTCTTATGTTTAACAAACATAATACATTGTACATATATATTTAGTAAGTATGAATATGAATTGATTTTTTATTTTGCATAGAAACACTGGGCCTCCAATGTCATGTTAACCAAGGAAGCAACAATAAGGAGAGAGAGATCATAAAAGGTCTCTTTATGATTTAGAATTAAACTTACAGTTTTTGAATTGACAGAATGGCTAGTGAAATCTTTACATGTTGCTGCATCTGTCTCACTTGTCAGTTTTGTGCTTGCTTTTCTAATTTTGTGCACCAAATTATGAAAATTTGATCTTGCCAGGTTTCCTTACTTCTAGTCATCAGGAAGTGTTTGACTTAGGCTACATGTATACCTAAAAATATTTTTAAAATATTTTCTTGCTGTGTTAAATATGTATGTTTAGGGCAAGAAAGTGAGCAGCAATTGCAACATTTTTGGTTAGCTGAAATGCACATTCTCATATTTCATTTATCTCCCTTCTATTTAGTTTAATTTTCATCTGATGACTAAATATGGCTTGAGTATAGCATTTGTTTTCTTTATGATACTGTCTTCTGCATGACTAGTCACTTCCAGCATTCCTTTGGGGATACTGATAAGGGGTTGCCTCTGTCACCTTCCACATACTGGAGACCAAACTGTCAAGTGAGCTTTGCTAGACTGACAGCCAGGAAAGATAACTGGTGCATGCATTATAATGTTTTGTGACTTCATCTGTTTAAAACAGGTGATTATGAAAATTACACAGTACTATAAAAGCTATTGGTTTCCTCAGAATTTGACAGAGGATAACTTCCCAAACTGGTCCTGTATTATATCCAATTATTCTTGTTTTAGAATTCATTTATTATTTATCTGATTATATTTGTATCTGTATATATATTCATCTGATTATTTTTGTATATATGAGGAAATGTTTATGTCATTGATTTTGTAACTGATAGTGTTGAGTAGATTTGGGCCATACCTACATTAAGCAGTCTTTATTTTGCCCTTGACTTTTTTTGCTGTTGTCGTTTAATAGCTTAGTAGGACAACTGAATTTTAAGGAAATATATGAATCGACTGGAGTGAGAAAAACTGTCAGTAAAAGCTAGGATGTATCTTGTTTTGGTATGAAGGTTGAGTCATCACCAAGAAGTACTGTTTAGACACAAAGCAGCATGTAGCATGCCTCATTTTAAATATCACTGTGAGAGCTGACACTTCTTCAGGTCAGTGGTGTGGAGCTCTCCACATGCTGTACTGCCAGCAGTCTGTTTTAAATATCTGCTGCTGTTTTATAGGATGTTTAGAATCACATTTTCCCATCTAGTTTCTCTAAATGTGATAGAGCTGATTGAGCTTCTCTGACAGCATTTACAGTGATGTTCTACTCATTTATCAGAGCAAATGGGGAAAAATCTGTGACTCCTGCTAGCTGCTAGAAATTAGCAGATATGTAAAATTGTTTATTACACTTGCTGGCTAGAAACAATTACAAGGAAAATAAAAATCCAAAACTTTGTATAATTTTAATAGTTGAATACAATAATACATTTGGAGAGAAAATGATCCTAAGGCATCAAACAATGAACACAGGTAGCAGTGATTAGCAAATTATCTTAAAGCGCTAATACTATGAGTCTTGCTTAAGAGACTATTTCTTAAGAAAAAACTTCTCAGTTACTTAAGGCAATGTTTAATTCCCCTT
>VXAC01006449.1:54153-68253 GCA_013399225.1 Rhipidura dahli | reverse complement strand
TTTTTTTTTTTTTCCCAGAAAGGAGTCAAAAGTTCAGATTTTGATAATATTTAAAGTAGCTGGAAGAGCTTGTGTTTAGAGCTATATTTGGGATTTTTCACCATAAAATTAAGTTGACTTTTCTGGCTTCTCTCCGGATTATTACTGAGATTGCTATCTGAGTCAGGTTGTTAATGATGGCATCATGGGCTTCCCCAGCCCACCTATGTCTCAGCTGTGTTGATTAGCTCCTAATAATATATAGCAGTAGTTTCAGATGGATGAAAGAAGGAAAGTAAGATTAACACCTTTCTAAAGGTACTTTTGCAATTTCTCCTACCAGCCAGTTTCAAAGAGATGGCAAATCTTTACAATGCAAGGAGATGTTTTCAAAAATATTAAACATTTTTGTGGCTTTCATTTGATGACTTACTGGCTCATTCAGTGAAATTCAGTCAACTACACCTAACTGTAGGGAAATTTACTTTGGCATGCTTGAACACTCTGTGTAGCATAGCTATGGTGAAAGCTGTTGAATTTGGCAAGTCCCATAGGAAAAATTCTGACTGCCTGAGACAGTCATTAAGTTTATAACTGATGTTTTGGAGAGACAGACAACTTCTAGTTCTCATTCTTACCACACTGGACTTCCTTTTAGCTTGCCATTTCACAGTAGTTAGCAAGAGGAAATTTGATAATGAGTGTATATCTTTCTGCTGATATACAGATGGGAAATTAATTTGCTTGGCTTATTGATGTGATTCACTTAGCAGCAGATCAGAACACCATCAAATTTCACCTTATAAGGTATCTGGAGAGAAAAATTAGAGTATGTTTTCTTTCCTAAAATGCCATAAATTAAATAAATAGTCAGAACTAAGCAGAACAGATTCTTTATGCTGGTGTGTGAGACACTGTTGAAAACAAAATGTATTGGGGTTGAATACAGAGATGTTTTATTTGCTGTAAACACCAGATGCCTCCTTTAATTAGATTTATTGCCTAGGCCATGAGATTTGGACTGGAATTCAGATCTGGCTTTAAATCAGTATTTAACTGACTGAGTCAATGACTTGGGAGAGCTTCCCTTATTTTTGATTGTTGGGATTGCTTTTTTAAACAGGTGAAGCTCAGCAGTTATTCCTATTTCAGCCTTTTCAAGCTGATCTCATTCAACATTCTGATATAGATTTACCTCTCCTAAGTTTTTTGCACCATGTTTGCTATGCAATGTGTTTTCTTTTATTTAAATTGTAACAAATACTTAACATTCCAGTAGAAGGACTTGCATATTAGGTATCTTTCATAATTAGTATATTACATCTGTGATGAGTTTAAACTGGAGGATGCAGTAATTAACTTGTAAAATTTAGTCATATAATCAAATGACTGAGTATATAATGTACAAATTATAATGAATTTAATGTTTTGGCATGGCAGTTATTTTGTTTTATAGAAAGTTTGGCATGTAATAACAAATTATACTTTGGACACACAGAGTTATCTTCCAATTGTTTTGTTTGTTTGTTTGTTTGTTTTAATTATTTGCTCAATGAACACTGTTGGGAATTTTAATTAAAAACCCAACTTGAATACACAGCTCTGAGATATAAAACATAAGCACATAATTTTAAAAGAGTTTTAGATAAGCTGTGCTGGTGCCTTGGAGACAAGTCTGCATGGGAAAATATTTAAAAGGGAAAAAAAAGTAAAAATTCTCAGGAGATTGTTCAGGCACTTGTTGACTCAGAACATTCAGGGGAATCTATCAACTTTATGCCAATTTTTAAAGCAGTCATCAAATAGCAATATGCTTCTGTATGGTTATATACTGGGATAACAGAAGTTTTAAAACATAAATGCATACTTCAGGGATTCTTTACTCCTGATCTTAATGTGTTGATACTTTAACAATAACATAGATGTTATAATGATGTATATGAGATATATGCAGTAGGTAAAGTATATAAAGCCCCTGAAAACTTTCTGTTGCCTAAAGATGCTCTTTCAACAAGTGCATATTAGATGTGCTGAAATGGTCCTAGTTTCTTTCTCAGAGACTCCTAAATGTTTTCATAGAAACAGAAATTTTCACAGAAATGTAGATAATTCACTCTTGTAACGTTTGTCATACATACCATAGATGTTTGGAAAGATAATCTTGGCTTAGGTTTTGTGTGTTCCTCTGTTTAAGGTTTACTATGTTTCCCCCAAGCACTTCCTTGTCTTCTCCTGGTAGACATCCTCTTTCTTCATGACAATCATTCCTTTCTGCCTCCTAAATGTCCTCTATTTCCAATAATTAATCTCTTCCTCTTCCCTGTTTCCCCTTGTTTTGGCATACCTTTTTGTAATCAGATTTCTCTTGTGGAAATTTTCTCTTGCATTTTCCATTATTTTGTCTTGTTCTGGGCAGGCTTCTCTGGTCACTTCCTGTATCTCAATGCAGTTAATTCCTCTGGTTGAGTCATCTGTGGAAACTGAACTCTGTATCTTTGGGTCTGAAACAATCTACTCTCTGAACTACAGAGTCTATTAGCCAGTGGGCAGTCTCAGACTTACAAACATCTTGTGTGGTCTCAGACACCAGGAGAGAACAAGAAATGCTTATACTCACTTCCTCTCAAAAGTTCTTTTTGTTTTTTACTTTTATGCCATCTTAAAGCAATTTTCAGGCAAGCTTTTTAAATAGGTAATAATAGTTCAACTATTTCATTAAATAATATTTCTTAGCTGTGCTTGTGTATTCATCTCATTGACCTTCAGCACATTCTAAAGAGGTTATTAATGTCATAGACTTTCCTTTTAAACTCAAATTCCTTGAGTTTGAATTTTTCCACCAGTTGGAAGTAAAGCAGGATTACTAGGAATAAAATTTAAAACAGTACTACTGAGTCAGTGAAATGCTATTTAAGTGTTGAAGTAATTCTGCCCATGTGCCTTTTCTAAATATTACGTTAAACTTTTTTTCAGGTCCATATCGTTGTAACTTCATCAAATGTTAAGATTTACATTGACTGCAGTGAAATACTGGAAAAACCAATTAAGGAGGCTGGCAATATCACAACTGATGGCTATGAAATACTTGGGAAACTTCTAAAAGGCGACCGAAGATCAGCAACAGTAAGCAATAAATACGAATCTGTTCCTTATTGCAAGACCTTGAAATTTTCTGAGGAAAGAGGTTAGAGATTAGGGATTGCTGGGAAACCAGGGCTGCCCCCAAAGCTTTCACGTGTCTGTTCTGCCAAACCCAATGTACTGAACTGAGACGTTTGGTCTTTATATCTTCTTGTTCTAGCAGAGTTGCAAAACCAAAAATCTAATAGCTGAAAGTTGCACTCAAGTAAATTCAAACAAGAGCAGGAATGCTTTTCTTTTAATAGGGAGAGCAAATGAGTGCTTTTACTCTGGATTCTCTGTCATTAGAAATATATGGAGGAATAATTTTCAATGATAATGTCAATAAATTTCATACTTAACAACATACTTAAGGATCTTTCAAGAGTATTACTTTCTTTTACAGTTAGAAATCCAGAATTTTGACATTGTTTGCAGTCCAGTTTGGACAAGCAGAGACAGATGTTGTGATCTCCCTTCTATGGTAAGTGTAAATGAACCAGAGGCTATCCAGAAAAATGTATTAATAGTAAATTTAATAATATTAATATTAGGCTGGTGTTAAACCATGTACTGATAACACTTCTGAACCACAGCTGTCAGGGCAGCCAGTCAACAACACCTCATTTCAGAGTTTTGTGTTTGAGGCAGCAAGGTTGTAATGCAAGAATTCAGCCCCTTAGAAATGGTGCTTAAAATGTGTGTTATATTTGTGTTTCAGTGATGTTTCAAATTCTAGGTATTATAAATGGGCAATTTATTTATTTATTTATTTATCTATTTATTTATTTAATCTGTTCTTAGATTAGCATTCAAAAAGTACCTTTTTTTTCTGTCAGGGCAAGCTTATTGTCAAATGCATGTAAATACTAGAACAATATTTTGCTTGTGCCTCTATTGCTAATGCCTTGCATAGTTCACAGAGAAAATTTTCTAAAAATATAAGAGATCCTGTAGAAACATTTGGAAATGACAGTTTAACTTTGAGTTTTACTTGAAAACTGGACAACAGAGAATCTTCCAGCTATTGTTTCAGAAAAGCATGCTGCCACTGAGTACTTTTCTTTAAAAGGACAGTAATAAGTTGTGATTGAATTTTCAGAGAGATGAAGCAAAATGCCCAGCTCTTCCAAATGCTTGTACCTGTACTCAGGACAGTGTGGGACCTCCAGGACCTCCTGGACCAGCTGTAAGTTACTGGCTTATTCACAACAGACAAATTTTCTGATTTTTAAATTTATGGAAGTAGTTTTGTGTTGGTCTGTGGTTTTGTGAAACAAATGTCAGTCAGAGACATAGTTTCTATCAACATGACCATGACATCATGTTAATCCACCCCCTTTTCATCAGCTCCTACCACATCTACTTGTTTGTATGATCTTTTTCTGTGTTTCCAGTGTGATCACTGAGAATAGCTCCTCATTGTTTGATAGCCTGAAAGACTCTGGCCCAGTCTCTTGCACATCATGTACAAGATATTTTTAATGGACTGTGAAAATATTTTTCCTAAATACAGAGTCAAGATTTCACTCCAAGGAAAGATTCTTCACTTTGTCAGGAAAATAAATTACTTTATTTTTTATGTGGAGAGAGAGTAATTTATGGAATGGACATACTCCTATCAATTGCTTTGAGTAGTAGGGAGTTATACTCAGCCCAGTAGTCATACTTTGAAGCTGTCAAAAAAGCTGCATAAGGAATCTAAAGTCCAGTTAAGTTGTCTGGTAATCTACTAGAGAAGTATTCAGAGACTTTGATGAATATAAATTTATGTCTTCAGAGACAAAAATCAAAATAATAATTTTTCATGGGCTGAATTGGCAAGGCTGAAGTTGATGTGATTTCCCTGAGTTCTTGATGCATATTTTACTCTACTACTCTTTTGGGAAGTGTGATCTGTACACTTCAGAACTTTGGGGTTTCACATAAGAGTTTGTTAAGGAGAATTCATAATGCACACTAGTATTATGCACCTTTTCTTTCTGTCTATAAAATACATTTTCTTTCCAAATGCTCAATTTAGGGTGGCCCAGGAGCTAAAGGCCCCAGAGGTGAAAGGGGTTTGACTGGATCATCTGTAAGTATGTTTCCCAAAATGCATCTATAAAAATATTGCCACAAGCTTACCTGTATGAAAATTTTTATGCTTAGTTTTAGGCTAAGAATAGAGATTAAAAATTCAGTTGAAAATATGCCTTTATGTTACTTTTTTGCAGCCTACCTATTTGACACTATATATCACTGTCAGTGCAGCCTCAAAGGCATGGACCACCTGTCAGGATACTGGGATTACATGCATCCGAGTGTTAATACACACTCTGCAGCATTGTTCTCTCTTCTGTACAGAGGAGATGGCAGTACTTCTAATTGGCACTGCCAGAGGGCATGGACTGGCCTGAGACTGCCAACATGAATCAGAGAATAGTTTGTCCTACTCCCACCATTGCTCTGGAGTATTAAATGTCTCTCCAGGCTTGTGACTTACCTAAAGTCTCTAACCCAAAGGATTTTGCAGTTACGGATTTCAGAGGGGATTGTCATTTACAATTTTGTTTCAATTTTCTGCTTTAAGGGTCCTCCTGGTCCTCGTGGTGAGACAGGTCCTCCTGGCCCCCAGGGCCCGCCAGGTCCACAGGGTCCCAATGGGCTGTCAATCCCAGGTGAACCGGTGAGTGGACCTTTTGAGTGCCATCAGCAGGCAATGTGTGTGGAGCCAGAGCTGTCCATGGGGAGAGTGGTCTTGGGAAGAGGGTGGCACCTTTGCCTGAGCATTCATTTGTGCCTGGTCTTAGCAGTATTGTGAGACACATGTCTTCCTGAAACAAGTCTCTTAACACAATAGCATTTTCTGTCCTGGGTGTTACACGTGTTTATGGGATTCTGATGAAGGAACAGAGTCCAAGTGCTGTAGCATAAGTTGTGCTACTCTGTTTTCAGCCTTAATGACTTTGCTGTAGAGTTGCTACACATTTCATTTTAAGGACTCAAAACTGTTAAACTGTGATACAGGAGAATTAAGCCTGCGCTATTACTTTGAAGACTTTCTCACGGACTTGCATGTTCAACTTCTATTTTCTGGCTTAAGTCAGTAGCTAGGGGTTTTCTTGGCAGCAGCATCCATTTTTTTAGCAAGATGCTACTTCTGATTTCATGTGCCTGCCTTCAAAGCCAGAGAAACTCTTATTAACACTGATGAAGTTTCATGTGTTCTGATTTTTATGGAAGATAGCATACATAACTCTTTGTCTGCATGGTGAATATATTAAGGCTGCTTTTGCCATATTTTAATAAATAATCACCCTAAAAGAAGGAATATAATTCTGACATTCCCTATTTAAGATCAACTTGAATTTCAATGTATTAAGGAGCTTTTTTTATTAAGTCTTTGATCAAAATGGAAAGCAGAAGGGATGTCTAATTGCATGCTGTGTCATTTTTCATCTGAAAATAGGTTACCTGCTCCATCTGTAATGGAATTTGGGAAGTGGAAAATAAAATGTACTGTAAGATAGACATTAGGAACACCTGCTTTGTAAGGACAAAGTAGAATAATTTTGTTACCCTGTGTAGACTCTCTTCATGGTTTTATTTTTGTTATATACTGGGAGGAAAAACTTAATTTAGGATGATCCAGAGGTACCAAACAGCAAGAAAGGACAAACAATCCTTTTACATGTGTAATACAAATAGTACATTTATTTGTCACATTCACTTGAAAAAGTCTGTAGAATGAAAACACCAATGTTTGTGGAATTTCTCATCAACTAACAAGAAATTAGAGCACTTTTGAGTCATGTAGTTTAATTTTTCACATCTCTTGCGATCCATGTTCTCAGTGTATGTTTGCAAATTTTTTTATTAGTAACAGTTGCTAATGCTGGGTTATTGTGCAAGCCACCGTAAAAAAAAATAAATATTGTATTGTGAAGTTTAGCTCATGTGGGTTTTAGACTGTGCATTTATACTACAGTGTTGTGGCATAAATGGAAGGCAAGCTAGTTGTGAAAGGCAATAAATTGCTTCTTTATATGCTCCTACACCTTGTGCCCTGGAAGTGTGATGTATTCTGTAATCATTTGTGAAAATTATAGGGTCGTCAAGGAATGAAAGGGGATGCTGGCCAGCCTGGGCTACCAGGGCGATCGGTAAGTCGACACTTAGACAGGATAATGTCATTTTACACTATTCCTGATTCAGCCTGGCTGCTGGACAGCTGTCTGTGATGTTACTAGGAGTCAGAGGCTCTTTTTGTATCTCCGTAAGCCATAGTTCTGGAAGCATAGTTAGCTTACACTTAGAAATTTGAAATGTAGGAAATACTAAACCATTCAAAACAGTAAAAAAGAAAAAACAGCTGTGCTTGGTCAAGCCAAACATCCTTCTGGACAGTTATGAATGTACAATGACAGACCATTGGATTAGGAAGAACACTCTGATAATTCCCCTGGAAGGTCTCTCACCTTCTGATAACTTGCAGTTAAATGTCTCCCTAAAATAAACATTGCAGAACCTTTGCTGAACCCTTCTTCAGCAATGTTGCCTAATTACTTTCTACTTTTGGAATTCAAATGGCCTTTGGACATTAGTTGTATGTTTCTGAAAGAAGAAAGCAATATTAAATTTCAGTTACATGCAGGTTTCTGTATTGTAAACTAAACAAGGAGTAGAAAAAAATTAAATTTTTTTAAAAAAATAATTGGCCAAATTTAGATAATCTAAGGTCATTGATATGCACACGTGGTGACATAAGGAATAGTCCTTGGTTACTATATTGTCTTTAATTTTACTGATGATAAAAATACTATATGGGGAATGTTTAAATGTTGTGGATTTAGTTTCATTTGTCAGGTAAGGTCAGTCATGGGCCAAGGGCCTTGTATTCTTTACCTGTTTCATCAGTCCTTGTAGCCCAGAGTAATATACTTTTAGGAACTAGTAATGTCCTGTAGGAAGCAACACTACATGTTAGTGTACAATGAGATTAGACAGAAAGGGGGGAAGAACATATACACTTGAGATATATGGAATGACATAGCAGTGATGTTTGTTCTGTCATAGATAGAATTTCTCGCTCTTTCTCCCTGCAGGGAACACCAGGTTTACCTGGTCCACCTGGACCTGTGGGACCTCCAGGAGAAAGGGTAAGGTTTCCTCAGTTTATGTTCTGAAAAGACCAAGTAATGTCATTTCTGTGTTTTGTTGGATTTCTCCCCCTCCTTTATATATCTTCCCATTTCCAAATGTTTTTTCAAAAGGAGTCTTTTTATCAGTATCCCTTCTGGAGAGACAAAAGCAGAAGGGTTGGAAACACCTCAGGGGTGAAAACCTCCCCAGACAGCTACTGTTAGCCAGATAGGTTCTGAAAAATTGCCCTGCTCCCTCCCCTGACTTGGATCTCAGCTGCCTTCACCCACAGAGCAGTGGCTCTCAGCACTGCTGTCTTCCCCACATTGTTGCTGCTGCAGGGGATCCCTTTGAAACTCTGCTTATCTCAATGTCTGGGAGGTGTCATATTGGTAAGGAATCTATCTGTGACAAACTTACTGTGAAGATCAGGTTTGCTTCTAAACCTTTGCCTATCCGGAGCTCAGAACTTTTCTTTGGATGGAGAATTCTGAAATGTGTTCCTAATGAAGGTATTTCCTTGTGGTGTTACAATTCCTTTCTTCTAACTGGGGTCAACTAAGTAAATCTCTTTTGCTGTCACAGTGGAATATCACCTTTAAGATGACTGAAGGAATGATTTGCCTTTACAGTCAAAATTAATAGCTGATTCATGTATTTATAGCTGTCCTTCAGTGGAAGTTGATAGCTAGAAATGAAAACAAATGACTGTGTGATAGCCAGTTGCCAAAGAGGATATTGTTGGGTCACGGACCGTCAACATTAACTTGAGAATGCTATCTTTGATTACTGAAATGGGATTTCTTAGCATTCATCCTTTCAGGGGAAATATCTGAGAGGGAGCTGGCTCTCCAGTTAAGTAGAATCCTGTGATTCCCCAACTAAACTGTGAATGAGAGAACAGCAAAAAGAGATTTTACTCCTCTGGGATAGAACAGTGATTTCTTTTCTTAAAAATATTAAGAAAGATTAATTTCATTTTCAGGTTATCAACAGCAGCTGAACATCTAAATTGTCTGAAGCTCACTGTTCCATAGCCTTCTCTAGCATGAGTTGTGATAGCTATTTTATAACTTATATAGTGGATAGGTTTTAAAAGAAAATCTAGTAGTAATCAGTAGTAGTGTTATTATATAATTGTAAAGGCCATTTTTAATCTAATCTTGCTTCTGTTTTTGAATAGGGTTTCACAGGAAAAGATGGTCCCACAGGTCCCAGAGGCCCACCAGGACCAGCGGTAAATATAATTTTGTCTTTGATATATTCCAAATTAAGAGATCTGAGCCAAGAGAGAGCCACATTGACATTTTCAGTTTCTGTCAAAAATGAAATGGATCCTTTGCTTAATTCTCTAAATTTTTCTAAATATTTTCTAAACTCTTGGTAGAAGTTGAGTGGACAGCTGGGCAAAGCGTATCTTCACAAACATTTGTAACAGTAGTTTTGAAACTGATTTCTGCCAGGGTAAATAAGGTAGAACCAGTTTATCTGGTTCTTTAGCCATGATCTTTAAATGCATAGCTAGGTCTTCTGAAACCAATTGGCTTATTACTTGTAACTGGCGAAAACAAACACTGTTAATACAAGTTTTTCTTGACAAGAGTATTTGAGGACTATTTTTTGCCTAAAGAGCTGTTTCATTGTGTTTTGTGGGACCATGCTAGAAAAGAGGCTAGCTGTTAGAGAAAAGCATATGTTGAATCAGACAGCCTGAGACAGGCACGTTGCTGCAGCTCCATGTCACCAGGTCCAACCTGTAGCAAGTTGGAAGATGCACTTCCAGTAGGCAAATGCACACAGAGCAAACATTTGCATTACATACACAGACAGCAGTCTCTAAGGCAGGGTATTAATAGGGCTCACCCCATTCCCCCACAATTGTCTTTTCTCATATTCCTTTGTGAATATGCAAATGAGCTTTTATCACATAATCTGATACTTTTTTATTTTTTTGTATTTATCCCGTATCACTAGAAAGACTTTTATGGTTTTCTTGTGAATTTTTACATGGATCACAGATCTGCTAGGTGAACTTAGAAGGCCAAAGTGCTTTTTACTGCTTTAGGAATCTGTCATTAAGAATGATACCAAAAACATATACACACACTCTCTGCATCTTTTGGTGCTGAAACGCCTGTTAAACTATGGTGTTATGTAAAAGAGGACATTTCCATGAAGAAACAAACTTTTCATTCCACAAAAAAAAAATCAAGCCTGATATGTACCTAAAAGAAAACAACCCAAGAGGAACCATTTTCAGTATTACTTTGGACTCAATACAGTAACATATTTCTTATTAGCGCTTAAGTTTTATATTTCCACAATTAATTTTCCATTTCTTCTGTTGCAGGGTGCTCCCGGAGTTCCAGGAGTTGCTGGCCCAAGTGGAAAACCAGGGAAACCAGGAGATCGTGGGACACCAGTAAGATAATGATACACTTAGAGTATCAAATTTAAAATTACAGTCTGTTGATGAACATGAGACTTCTGCTGCTTTAAACAGTTGTCTTGCATTTATGATGGTGGTTAATACAGTGGAGCTGACCTAAACCCACAAGTCGTTCTTAAAAAATAATTTTATTTTTACAGTGTGCCATTTTGCTGAGTTTAATAGTTGGGGCTGGAAATTGTGGTCTTGTGTTTCCACTAAAAAGATCGTAGGCTATTATGTGCCAAGACATATATTTACTCTTACACTGCATAAGCATGAAAAACTAGGTCAGCAAAATGATTGTAAAATCTTTACATTGGTGTGTTTGTGTCCATAGTAAAAAAGTGATAAACTTCTGAAGATGGACAGTCTTTGATAATATTATGTAATCAGTTCTGTTTTGAAAATGTTTCATGCTTTTACTATGTTATTTGAAAATTATTTAAGAGTGGTTTCTGTGGGTTCTACTCAAACTTTTAAAGTGCTTCCTGAAAAGGGAGAAAGAGCAGGAGGTGCTGCCTCCCACCAACAGTTTCAGGAGAAATTTAATTTAATTAATTCATAGGATCTCTGAGAAATTATGCTTGAGTCAGGAGTGGAGACAGCAAGCGAAATGAGAAGTCATTCATCATTTGTGAATAATGTACAGCAGCCATCTAGAATTTTGCATCCTGCTTCAGTGAAGTTGTAGATACAAAAGCTGGATCATTTGAAAGGATATGTAGGAGAAATATGTAGGGAAAATTGTTGGCCATGAAGTGGAAGCTCCCACGAGCACCTGGAAAGATGGGTCATTTCCTCATACACACATCTGTGTTTGCCTGACTATAAATTCCATTTCTCCTTGTAGTAGAGGACACAGAGTGTCTGAGGGAAGTCTTGGAGCTTTCCTGCCTTTAGATATGCATTGCTAATGGGATATTTGTGCTTGGTTACATGCTGAATGGACATGACTGGAGCACAAAGTGCTGTGCTTTTCTCACTAGGGAGTTTTAGGTTGTCAGGTGAATCTGATTTTTCCTTCCCCTGGGACAATGGATAGCTGACCCAGTTCAGAAGCAAAGATCTTCTGCAGGTAAATAATGTGTTTAGAAGGAAATCTGGCCACAAGCCCCGTTTTGAGGCTTTTGCAAAGCAAGGCAGTCAACTCCTGTCCAGGCACCCAGTCTAAATTCTCTTACACTCTAATTCTTAAGAGTTCAATTCAATTAGAAATACATTTTTTTCTCCACAGTTACTGCACTTTCTTGTAATGGGACACTGCACACCATATTTACCATTTCTCAAGTTTCTAGAACAGATCCCAGCAGGAATTCTGGCTTTTACCTTGCACAGATGTTTGATCAGATTCCTGGTGGACAGAATTTCAAGGCCTTCCTTTGTGTGCAGTATTACAGTTGCCAAAGGTGCAGCCTGACAGCCAAATGCAACTTGCACTGTCATGAATCATAGTTCTGCCTGAAGAGAAAGATAATGAGGCTTCACAATCCCTCTGGTAAATACAAAGAATAAATAATTTTTGACCAGATCCTGCAAATTTTTCTTCTGCCTGAACAATCTGTATTGCTAGTACAGTTAAATGAACATCAGGGAAAGACTACAAACCAAGGGATATTTTATTCCAGGTACAAGGTACACAGGTACCTGCAAATTATGAGCAGCCTTGGTGTTATGAATTACTCCCAGTGAATGTGGTCAGCTGGAGCTCCTTCCTGGTGTATTCAATACCACTAATGGGCTAAGCTGAGGCAGACCACACCGTAAACATTTCTCTACCTCACTGTGTACTTATACTAGGAAAAGTATATCCAAGAGGTGTTAACTGAATTTTCATGGAAATAGGAAATTTGGCTTTTTGATCTGCTTACAAGTACCTCCAAGAGAAACTTAGGGTTTTTTTTTTTTTTCAGTGTAGTAACAAAATGACAGAAAAAGAAACAGTAAGAACCCAAATGAGTTGGTAATTTGTTGAGAACTGAGTGCAGGCTATCCTAGAGGAGACTAAAATATTTGCCATTTGGTCAGAGAGTGAGAATTCCACAACTATTCATACACATATCATAAGGTAAAAACCATCAAGAGTAACAAGGACTCGTTAAACTAGAAGAGGATATTGGTTCAAGAAGAAATGGATATGTTTTATATGAATAAATATACTGGGAAATTGAAGATCTTGGACTATAAGAGAGGGAAAATTCCAGTACTTGTTTTGTAGGTGTGAGACTGAAAGCAGTAACGATGGGTGGGCAGACAAAGCTGTGTTAAGGTAGTTCTCTCCCATTTATAAAACAGACTCCGTGACAACAGAGTATGACTTTGTCAATTTAGAGAGCTCCCAGGAAAAAATGCAAGGCATTTAGATTTAGTAAGTAAGGTGCTATTAAACTGAGGCCTCCAGGACCAAATAAAACCTTTCAAGGGTAGTCCAAGTCTGTTGTGAGTTATATGCAGGACTTGAGAATTTTGCATTCTCTGCTGCCATGTGTTCACTGCTCTCGCATCCATCTATGCAGATGTCCTAGATGAAGTCTCAAAAATACACTGTTTTGGGAGCAATGAACTGGTGGTTCTTGAGGGGAGCAAACATTCTTTTGGGAAAAAACAATTGAGCACATTATCTTTAAAAGTAAAAATAGCAAAACTTCCTTTGTTTTGTCCTCTTTCAGCAGTAGAACTATGCTGCAGCCCCAGCCTTCATCCCACAGCTCAGAAAAAAATCCCACATGCAGCATAAACCAGCTTTTCCTTGCACTGACCCCAAGTGACTCCCTCATTGCAGGATATCAACAAAACAGATTGCCAGCAGCAGCTGCTGTTTCTCAAAATGCTGTCAAACTGTTGCCCAAACTGCACTTTTTTGTCTATTAAAAGAAAATAAACTGAAATTTAAGAGGCACATAGCCAAGTGGGAGGAAGATGCAAATAGCAACTCAGTAATTGCAGTTGTAATTATTTCTTTTGAAAGTTTGTTTCTGAAATATCCAGGTGGAAAATGTATTTTATTGTTGACACAGCCAGTCAGCCTCTAATCCTCAAATTTTAAAGTTAGTTCCAAATAACCTGTAGACTTGCACTCCCAAGGCTGAATTAGTGTGTATGCAAGGTCACAAATTGAAGAATGAGGCTCATTTTATTTCAACGAATTTTAAAATTGACTGTGTATTGCTTATAATGAAGGAAGGGCATTAGTATTTTCCTCACTGGGGGACCTTTGCTATCAATATTTTGGAACAATGTTGTACTTTTGTTACCAGAGCACCTCCCTATCTTACCAACATGGCTTGTAGTTGGACAGCTTGGTGATCATTTCTTGACCAGTCAGCAAAAATATTAACAGAAACAGGATATAGGATTTGAACATTTAAGTTTGCACTCTTTTTTTTCCTCTTCTCTTCTCTTCTCTTCTCGTCTCTTCTCGTCTCTTCTCGTCTCTCCTCTCCTCTCCT
>VXAC01006449.1:0-53876 GCA_013399225.1 Rhipidura dahli | reverse complement strand
CTCTGGTGTGTGAATGTTCTGGCAAGTGAATTGGAACACGGCATTTAAGTAATTATCAGAGTATTTTCAGGATAGTAGATGAGAAATCTGATTTATAATGCTTGGACTTACCTAGTGAATAAATAAAAGAGGTACTGTATGGTTTGATTCTGATGGAAGGTTGTACTATGAAAGCCTTAGAATGAATGAGAATAAAACAAGCTGGTATTATAAAGATACACAGAGCAAATAATTTCAAAGGAATATGCTTGCAGAAAATGGAAAAATTGACAAGTTTCAAACAGAAAGAGAAGCAAGAATAGATTTTAACCATTTCCCCCCCCCAGATTTTCATGTTATTGACTAGTGCAAGTAAAAAACCTTCAGTTCAGTTCAATGGATATTTCAGGTACATGTAATAGTTTATGAATGAGATGTTAATGTCTGTTTATTTGGGGATCAAATTTAATCTCTTTTATAGCTTCAGTACATCATCATTTACCACAACATTAATTATTGGAGAATGACAGACAGAAATGTCTTATTTTCCTGATGGTTTTAGTTGCTACAGTTTTTTGATGTTGTGGCATTTACAAGCCCATAGTCTATTTCAGCATGCAGCTGTAATAAGCTAAAACTAAAAACCAGACATTTCCCTGTGGACTTCACAGAGTAAGAAAAATATAGATGAAAGATGAAGGGACAGAAGGGAAAAAATATTCATCAGCTTCATGGGTATATTTTGTACATATTAGCAGCTGCCTCATTGGAGGCATAATTTATTCCAATGGCACATTTATGGTGTCACCATTCTAAATCTTTCATTTAAATCTGTACAATTAATTTTGCAAGAATGATCTGTTATTCATGATGCAAATGTACCGTATGACAACCGCTTAACTCAGTGATGGATGAACTGTCTCATATTTTCAGTGGCATGTCATGGGGTAGGTGTGTGCAACTCTGCAGCAGAGAAGCTCAGAGAGCACACTGAGTTCACACCCTGACATACCCCGAGGGCATTTGTCTGCCCAAACCTTCAATAGAAGTCTATGAAACAGTGTCACCACACTTGCGGGGTGTCTGCTGTGACCTCAGTGGAATGATTTGCTGTCTCGTGTTGTTGAAATTAATTGCGGGTACTGTAGGAATGTTATGAGAAACAGCTGCAGCCCACACTTGGCCTTTGCTTTGTTAATGGTGATAAATAGATTCCTTAAAGAAATACTACCATGTAAAAAGCAGTAACACTCAGGATGTGTGTGTAACTATGTTGAGAGCCATGCAGAGCAGCAGATGACCAAACTGATCTTTCACCTTTGAAATATGCCGTACATTCTAGAAATTTAGGCTAGAAACGAAAATCTATGCGAACACATGCTAGCCCCCTCATTATTCATGGTGTTTTAGATATGCACATACATATATAAAAATTAAAATCAGTCCTTCTAGTTTGCTTCTTACACAGTATTCTTGAAAACTGAAAACCCCACAACCACTAAACTATGCAAAGGCAAATGCTAAGTGCTGTTAGAGAAAAGGTGGCAAATGTTAGTTATTGTAAGGAGCTCAAACTAAGACTTCTATGAGACCTTTCTAAGACTAGAAATAGTTGACAATTAAGAGCAAAGCTGTCATTATAAATAGAATAAGCACTTAATGCCATCTCCCTCCATGTTATGTGTCATCTCTGCATAACTCTATTTCACTTAACACAGAATCCCTTTCATATGGGTTCAAGAAGACTACCCTTCCTTGACATGTTATTCTTCCGTACTTACCTTCTTCAAGGATAAGTTGTCTTAACACTTAAAATTAAACAGTTATATATAACTCATGCAAGACCATTGACCATTTACAGAAATACGATGCTAGAAATTCAACTTTGAAATTGGCAGTGTCATCCAAATGTCAGAATGCAACCATTTTTTAGTCCTTGTTTGAATTTTTCCCTTGGATCTTTTGCTTCTTCATCTCTTAGCGTGTTTTATGACAGACAAAAGATCATTGCTTCTCCACTTTTCTGGCACCTGTTTTAGAATCTCTGAAATGAAAAGTTCAAGGAGAACCAGATCTTTTTTCTTGAAGGAGTCACACTTTTTTCTAAAATTGCACATCTCAAACCTATTATTGGGTTGAAACAACATAATCCTTCAGTTGCTTAATTTTTACTTATTTATTTTAGGGTGCACCTGGAATGAAGGGAGAAAAAGGTGACAGAGTAAGTCTGCTTAAAGTCAGTTTTTATCATAATTTTTAAACTAAACACTATGTCTTTAAAAGTACAAACACTTGCTAATGAAACACTTGTTTTGTGTTTGATTACTCAGGGTGATATTGCTTCTCAAAACATGATGCGAGCAGTTGCAAGACAAGTTTGTGAACAACTCATAAATGGTAAACAGTGTTGCTTCCTTTGTTTCCCATACTGATTTACTACTTTGCTAAAGAGAGAAAACAATGGTTTAAATTTGAAGTGACAGACACTGGCCACAGAGCACGGCAAGAGCTTAACTAATCTGATAGCTGTCCAATGTAAATGATTTGGTGGAAAAAATGTAGCAGCAAGTTTTTGCCAGATCCAGAGGCTAGATAATCGCAGAATAACATAATAAGCTGAGTTGGAACTAATCTGTGGCCTTTGGAGGAACACATGCAAGTCTAACATTCTGGTGACGTTCCCTTTGTCATTTTGGTCCAAAATGACTTCATCTTTGTAATAAAATCAGTACATATTTTCTCATTAAACATGTCTTATCTTCAAGAGAAGGGAATCAGTGAGAAAAAGGATGCTCACTGCAGATACTTTGCCAGCAGGGAAAGACAGATGAGTGATGAGTAAATACTGTGCACATAATCAGTGGTGCTATGCAAGTAAAAACAATACTTATTTGGAGAACGACTTTGAATTGAATTTCAGTCCTCTGCTGCCACATAGTGCAGCTCTGCAGCTCCTGAAGTTGTTCTCTACAGAGGCTTTCTCTCTGTCCCTGAAGCAGTGCTTATGCTATCAGTAGATGTGCCAAGAAAGACAGAGGCAAATTGCTTTTAATATTGTATCTGTTACAAGGGTAAGTGCTGACTGAGGAAAACAGATTTACCTTTTGGATCATTAAGAGTGCTTGTGCACAGGGAGGAGGACAGTATGTCCCTTAAAATGTCTGTGATCGTTGCTAATAAAAACATGTCTATTAGTCATCACAGAAGAAGTACATTCATGAATGCATTAGGCTTATGAAAAAGGATATCATATCCAAGATCTTTTAACATTTCTTTGAGCATCCCCACCTTATTTTTTTCACGGTCAGCTGATCTCTTCAGTGTTATGCTAGGATTGTCACATTATACTAACCAGGTGTGTCTCTCCATTAAGGCTTCCTTCCTGCATAATTTCAAAATGGTGTTTCTTTTGTTCATCCATCCTTTATTTGGAAATGCAATTTGCCCATATGCAGAAGATATATAGGTACAAGCCTGTGCATCCTACAGGCTTGTAAATGAAGAAAAGACTTCAGAAAATTACTTTATCGACTGTGCTGCTAGCTCCACACATGAATAATTTATACTGCCTGTGGTAGCTGCAGAGCTCTGAAAGTATGTAGAAATGTGATACTACAATTTTAGAAGTGGAGCAAGTCCTTTCTGTTCTTCAGAGTAAAAACAACCTCTAAATAGAACTCTGAGAGCAGGAGTATGGTAAAGAAAAAAAAAAGCCTCTTTTGATTTTAATAGTTCCATGATAAATTTTTTTAATGCCATTGGCTTCCAGAATCTCCCTTATCTTTCCTCCCTGACTCCCTCCCTCCTCCATTTATGTTCAGCCTTCTTATCAGACATCTTAAGTCTTTCTAATTCATCTGTAGTAATTTATTGAATGGGAACAAGAATAGGATTTAATTAAGAGAGATAATATTTTATTCCTTCCCACTCTGATAAAAGATATGCATTAATTTCACATTCTTATTTTCTTTTGAAGGTCAAATGAGCCGGTTCAATCAAATGCTGAATCAAATCCCGAATGATTATTATTCAAACCGTAACCAGCCAGGGCCACCAGGTCCACCTGGCCCCCCAGGAGCTGCCGGGTCAAGAGGAGAGCCTGGACCTGGAGGAAGACCAGGATTCCCAGGACCTCCTGGGGTCCAAGGACCACCTGGTGAAAGAGGTGAGTAAATTCCAAGGCAGTTATACTGTGGACATAGCACAGGGGCTGCAAGAGGAGCAGTCTGCTCCCTTTACCATGTCAGACTGGGAAGCCCTGCTAGGCCATTGGGATTGCCCGAGGGACAGTGGATCTGAAGGACAGGGTTTACTAGATCAGTGCTTTCCTATCTCTCTTTTGCTAAGGTTTCATGAAATACAAATTGTTATAACATTTTGGCTGCTGTCTGAGGCTTCCACATAGTATCCCAGGAAAGCAAATATTGTCAGAATTCTGGCACTTAACAGCTGCGTCTTGAAAGGCTGTTTGGAGTAACACAACTCTTTGCAAAATAGAACACCAATTAAGAGAGAAAATGAGTCATTAGCAAGTGTAAAATGTAGGAGTTTAAAGAATTAGATCAACATCCTTAGCTCTTTACAATATTCTGAGGGAGGGAAGCAACTGAACTGAATATGACCATATGGGTATACCTACTTCATGGTTATCTTGAATCACTGCAATAACATAGGGTGTCTGTAGTGTCCTGTGTTGTGGCCTTTGCTTGTTACCACTACTCTACTATAGCACAGGCTCAGTGCTATGTTTTCTAGCTTATAATTTAGATACTCTTTTAAAAAGGCTAGGAATAAATCGAGGAATTCAGGAGAATTTCTTAAACTTTTTCCATTATAACTGTTCCTAGCAGAAGTATTAAAGATTGAAAATATCTTGTCATTTGTAAATACAGAATAATTAAAATAATAGGGTTCTGTGGTGTTTTCAGTATCTCAAAAACTTGCTGTGTTTGAGAAAATTTATTCATAATGTAACCTCTGCATTCTATTTTATTTTTAGGTTACTATATTTATACCCAAATTATTTTCCCAAATTCACATTTGAACATCTGTAGAACATAAATTTTAACCACTCTTGTTGCATTAAATAATGGGAAGTAAATATTAACATCAGTGAGAGAGTATGAAGAAATACATGTTGATGTGGTTTCCTTTCTTTGATTTTCATTGCCTTTTTATTATTCTGTAGGAATCCCTGGAGAGAAAGGTGAAAGAGGGACTGGATCCCAAGGACCACGAGGTTTGCCGGGACCACCTGGTAAATATTTTTGGTTTAATCAGATTACAGAAAAGTAGGAGAAGCAAACATTTCTTCATAGAGAACGAGGCTAGATATGGTGAATGAACACCCTTTACTCTGTTTTGACATGTATTAGCATTTACTCTAATAAATTTGTAGGAAACCCCAACAAAAATAGCAATTTAGAAAGAGTTTTGGTTGTGGCTAATAGGTATTTATCTTTTAAAGTAGTCATCTGGCATGCTTGTTAATGTGAAAATATGTTTCATGAAAATACCTTGTCCAAATATTTGACAGATAGTTTTGTAACTCTTATCAGATTTGATAGATCTACTACTTTTGTAGTACCTAGTTTTGTTATTTTCTTTTACTTGATGGACTACAAAATAATCCCACATGAGGAGTTACCAGATGATAGAGACAGATGATTTGACTTTTAGTTTTGGGTTTTGTATCACGAAATTCTCTTTATGCCTTGGCATAAATCAGCTGCATCACTTGTTTCTGCTTGTAGTTTGCTAGGCTAAAATGGCTTTTCATTACAGGACCCATAATATCTTTGCAGCAAATTGTAGCCTCAGTTACTTGAAGCTGTACTTTTCTGCTAACCATAATAAGACTGGTTCCAAAAAAAACATTACCTCATCTATCCTGGGGCTACTGGGCAGTATAATTGATGTACTCCTATATTTTAATTGAAATCCAGTGTGCTTGTCTAATCTAGTAGTGTCTCTTGAGATCATCGTGTCTTACACAAAGGGGAAATTAACCAGAGAATTCATTGATGTTTCTTTACTTGGCTCAAACTTTACTAAATTAGTTTCTAAGAATAAATACTTAAATAAGCCACACACAGGGAAGCAATTCATGATGAGTCACATTTCTAGATTTCTTTTGTTTTTCTTTCCATTGACCCCCATACAGACACAAAGCGCAAGTGCTTTCTCACCAAAGACAGCCTAGGCTGTGTAGTCTAGACAAAAGTATTGTTAGCTGTTTTATCAAGATGGTTCTTAAAGAAAACAACCTCCCAACCTCTCAATTCTAAAATTAGGTCCACAAGGAGAATCTAGAACTGGTCCACCAGGCTCCACAGGATCACGAGGACCACCAGGGCCACCAGGCCGTCCTGGAAATGCGGGTATTCGGGGTCCCCCAGGGCCACCAGGATATTGTGATTCTTCCCAGTGTGCCAGCATCCCTTACAATGGCCAAGGATTCCCAGGTAGGTTAGGAACAACTTAACCTTAACCTTGCCTTTAAATAGCCTTCACAGATGTGGCTGTTCATATCAAGCTGCTTTACATGAGACAGTCCCGCTGATCTGAACATACTGAGTCGGGAGGAGATGGTTGCAGTGAGCAGGCCTGCCTCATTGTAACGTGCAGGTATATGAGCAGCCACTGAGACTTTGGTGTAGGATTACTTGATGTTATGCATGGCTTGTTTTAAATAGGAGGTAGTGAGTAAATACTGTAGTCTTCTTGTAGTTTCTTTGCTTTTTTTTTTTTTTTTTAATGTAGATGGTTACTAGCTGGTAATGTTGCTCATAGGATTTAAGTGACCAATTTCTTCTCTTCTTTTTTCCCCCCTCTACCACCACCCCTTCCAATCATCTTCAGAACAAGGTTGAATTCTCCATGTTTCTCTTGAAAAATAAAAGGAATGCTGTGGTTGGCAGTTTCCATATGTCTCTTTTAGAGCCATGTCAGATTATTTGTACAAAATTGATTCCTGAAATAAAAATTTTCCACAAAGGAAATCCATGTAATGATTACAGTGCAGACAACTAAAAAGCACCACTGTCCTACAATACCTACCAAGTTAAACACCATGGAGTCTGATTAGCCCTGAGTCATTTAAGCCTTCCTCTTTGTGATGTAGCTCAAAACAGTAGGCTGCTTCTGGAACCAAAACAAAGGGTTATAGTGACCACCAATTTTTGACTGGAAAGATTCTAATGTATTTTAACATGAGGATCCTGCAGGACCACAGTATTGTTAACAAATTAATATGTATGCCTTGCCAGATCTCAAAATCAGTGTATGTGATACTACTATTGGATATGGTTTGCAGTTAGTGTAATTGTGCATGTATCCATGAAAAGAAAAAGAAAATAATATATATATATATATATATATGTACACACTTGCAGACTCAGTGATACTGGTTAAAGAGCCAGGTGATTGTGCAGATCTCACCAAAAATTATTATTTAAATGAAAAATAAAGAAAGTTGTACCTGTGATTCAGCAATGTTCTTTCTAGTAAGCAGCTATGTATACATATATAAATATATGCCTAAGACTTAACTGTTATGTATTTACTTGGATGAAAGAATGTTTTTGCACATCAGATGGACTTTTTAAAAGACTAACATCATCTTTGACCTGTTTCAGGTTTCGGCTAACACATTTTCTAAGTCGCCAGTGCTGCTTACAGTTTGAATACATGAAAATCCTGTTTCTGAGATGTTTGCGCACGTGCTTATTAGAAAATGAGTCCGTATGGATATTTCACCACGGATATGGTTCTTGAACCATGTTGACCTCATAGAACGGGGAGATACTTTTACTAACACAACTCATGAATGAGATAAAGGACAGTGATGTCAAGTCATTAAGCCTATTGCATTTCAATAATAAAATAGACAGTCTTTTTTTTTAAAAAAATACCTAGACCACCAAAAACCTCAGTGGCGAAGGAGGCTTGTAAAACTACTAACCAGCAAAGGTAATGCCATTAGAAGAGAGTCAGATTTAACCTGGAAAATGAGAAATAACTTATGTAAATAGTAAACTAATTGTGGCTTGTAAATGATTTGTATGGGACTGTATCCACTAAAATCTGTTAACAACTCTATGTGATACTTTTGCATAAAAGCCTGCTGCTGCTTGCTGTATGCCAGAATAACATCTTTGACAACTTATGGAACCTACCTGTCTGTTGCTTGTTACCAACATGTCTGAATTGGGACATATACCTTCTTTTATGTGTAATCTTGTTGGATCTGTAACTGCAGTTATAAATACCAAGGTTTTATAATTATTTTTCTTCTGTTTTGCTGTAGTTTTTGGTGTTCCTGAAGCACCAGCTGTAACTCGGTTTGTTACGAGGAACAGCACAAGAAAGTGACATGTACTGTATATTGCCGCTGGTGATAGTTATGTCTACACTTACTTTCCCATTCTCAGAGAAAATTAGTATATACCAAACCCATTTCTTCATTTTACCTGCTCCATGTCTTCTATTAATTATGCAGTTTAAAATAAAGCCCAATGCTTAGATTTACTGAAGTAGCTGTAAAATAGTAATTTTATTTGATTTGCTTTGGGTTTGTTTGGGATTTTTTGAATAGTGTTACCATGATTTGTCCCTGGCTTAATTTATGACTCTTTCTGCACTGTTTTGTGTATTATAAATATAAAGCCTTTCAAGATTAATTTTAAACCTTTTATTATTTTACTGCCAAAAAAGCATTCATGAGCAAAACTGAGAAATACCCCCAGTGAAATAATTATTTATATATTTATTATATGAAAATAAGGTTGAACTAACATTATGTAGACAGACTAATTTTCATTGCATATGTGGATTCAAAGACATGCGATAACTATTATGTTCAATCGGACAACTATTTTCAACCAGAACCATACGTGCCTGAAAGTGGACCCTATCAGCCTGAAGGTGAACCCTTTATAGTTCCTATGGAGTCAGAAAGGAGAGAGGACGAGTATGAGGACTATGGAGTTGAAATGCATTCACCAGAATACCCTGAGCACATGCGCTGGAAAAGATCACTGTCAAGAAAAGCAAAAACAAAACCGTAAAAGATCTGTGTCTTGGTTTGGTTTGGTTTGGTTTGGTTTGGTTTGGTTTGGTTGGTGGGTTTTTTTGTGTTTTGCTGTGCTTGCATTTGCAGATACACACAGGGAGAGTGCGTCATTCCTTTTGCAATGTGGCTTTCTGGTCTTTTAGTATCAGACGCACCCCTGTTTTGTATCTCGCTGATGTGGGGATAGCAATGTGTGTACCCAAACACTTCATGTTGCTCTGGAAATGCTTGTAAAATACTGTTGCTTATAGTGGTTGCATACAGATTAAGATGTGCATTCAGTTATCCCAGTGCTGCGTTTTCATTAAAATAATGTAAAAAACAAATACATTAAAAAAAAAAAGAAAACCAAAAAATAAAAACAAAACAAAAATAACCACAGAGCTGTTGCAAATTTTCTAAGGACTGTCTGCTTTAGCTCGACATTTTTCTTCTTTTTCAAATGCATGTTTTCAGTTCAGTCAGATCACAGGTCTGCAATATCTAGTTAAAAAGAAACAAAAATTTCCCTCTCCTTTCAGTATCATTGTAATTTTCTTCTATTCTAAGTTACAATCTGCAGAGCATATACTGCTCTTATACATCTCCTCTAAACACTACAAACCTAAAGTAGCTGAAATCATTGTATCAACTGGATACAATTTAATAATGCCTGAAATCTCCTTGTTTGTAGACACAGTTACATTTATGCCAAATTGCAGTCAATCCTGCAGAGATGGAATTGCATGTTTATGTTGTATATTTAGTATGGATTTTTTTCCAGAATACAATGTTTCTTAGTTACCGAAAGCAGTTGGAAATTGTTTGCAAGACTATGGATATAGAATTGCTGCTTTTATATTTTAACTGCAAATTGTGAATTTCACTGCCTTATATTATTTATTTCTGAAATGAAAGAGGCATTTTTCAATAAAACTACTGAAAATTTATGTGTCTATTCATTTTTTGAAAGGCATTGTGGGACTAATATATTTGTATTGTATTAGTGTTATTTACTCAATCATCTGAAAATGCCAGATATCACAAAGCAATTAGAATGGGACTAGTCTAATAGATATTTGGGCTGTGGTGGCTAGAGGTGGGTAGATGAAAGCAGGAGATGCCTCCTCTGTCTGAGGTATGAATAACTTTTAAGAAATTCAGTCTGCAAGGCATTGGGTAAAGAAAATGAGATCAACTATGAGGATTAATCGCTGTCTTTTGGGAGATTTCTGGTGGACGGCTGCTGCAGGTATAGAGAGACTTTCCACCTGAGGAACTACCTGCACTGCAGGGAGTGCCTAAAGCTACACAACCTCTAACTCCTGGTGTGCTGTGAGCATTGTGGCAGCACTGACATTAGCAAATAGGTTGCCTGAGGAAGTGGGAGTGTGGTGTTTGCTGAATTCCATCCTTCTGGGACTGTTCTCGAGCTGGCTCCTTCCTGCTCAGGAGGTCATCTGCGTTGACAGAAGCTCTGATCACACTGATGGCTGAGATGCAGCTTTACCTACAGAAGGTGATAAGAGTGATTTGGGAAAGAATGACAGTGGGCCTGAAGAGTTACTTGCTAAGTGAGGAGGAGAGAGTGGACTGGTGGTGATCCTTCTTATCCACAGTATCCTAATTGTCCAACTTATATGTAGAAATGGCTTTTGCCATAGGACCTGGAGCAAAGCCTTTTGACATAACTGGGAAAGCTGGAGCTCTGTTTCTTAAGATCATGCAAGAC
This sequence comes from Rhipidura dahli, assembly GCA_013399225.1. Lineage (NCBI taxonomy): Eukaryota > Metazoa > Chordata > Aves > Passeriformes > Rhipiduridae > Rhipidura > Rhipidura dahli. The sequence goes on along the minus strand of VXAC01006449.1, from coordinate 43,113 downwards.
ATCTGTCACACAAGTGAAGCTGGATGTGCAGGCTGACTTCCTGATCACTGAATCTTACTCTGCACTGGAAGCTGCATGGCAAATTTTAGTGTCCACAAATGGAAATTACACAACTCCATAGACTGCCTGACTGGTTATCAGTGAAACAAAATACAAACAAAGGGCATTTCAAAGAGTGATCCTGATTACAGCCATGTGCCTTTTAGACTGTAAGAGACTACTTCTGGGTTGAACTGAGGAATGTTTAAAGGACAATCCAAGCCATTAATTCTTTATGCTTTTTTCTAAGTGTTCAGAGTTGAGTATCAAAAGCATGTTCTGCAGTTTCATGTACTAAAAATAAAAATAAAAAAATAAAAAAAAAATTAAAAAAAGCATGTGTTTGGCAGAAGAAAAAAGATACTGGTAGAAATTTGGAGAAGTTAATGAAAATGTCTATCTGACTTGTATTTTAAAATAATGACATCTTGTATTGATCTGTCTTTCTCTGACATTGTGTGTCTCTAGGACAAGTTTAACTAGATGCCCATGTCCTCATTTAAAAGATGCCTTTCTGTCTTCCAAACAGAAAATTTTACCTTATTTAAGGCATATATTTTAAATTTTTAAAATTTCTTTACAAAATACACCAAATGCCTGCCAAGGATGCCTTGATTTTTTTTTGTGTTCTTCATTGATATCAGTCATAGTAGAGATACCCCTATGTGATGATCTGGTGGCCTAAAATATTTAAACACTCAGTAAAACCTGAGCTTATTGGTAGTCAATACATTTTTATGCACAAAATTCTGCTCACAGATCTGCAGGGTAGATGTAAGCCCTAAGTTGTGTGCTCCCTGCAGGCACAGAATTGCCAAGTATGAGTCATGACCATCTATGTATTTGAGATAAGTGCTGATAAGCATTTATGTTTCATTTAAAAATCCCTGTGATCCCCAAAACTGGTTAACATTTCTTTCACCTGTTTGACATGAGTCAGGTTTCTGACAGTACATTTTGAAGCAAAAAGAACTTCACTGGCCCATCCAAAATATTAAGAAAAAACTTTAGGTGTTCGGGCAGCTTATGAATGAGTGTGTACTGTTTGAGGCCAACAAGGAAAACTTATGTCCAGGAATTCTCAGGAGAATGACTCTCAGGAGGTGGTAGGGCTACTGATGACACTTCTGGAAAAGCTGTTGCAAAGCTGAGCCAAAGAAATACTGGAAAAAATACAGATTCAATGTAAATACAAACAGATTTCAGTTCTTGAATATCTCATACACAACCAAGCAGTTTACATAGTGTGGCAGTTTTAAAAAAGGAAATAGTTTGAAAGCTGAATTTTAATTGTATACACATTTCCTCTCATTTTGGCAAAAACTGTGGATACAAACAAGCAGTTGGGAAAGGGTTGCTGCTTGCTGGAAATCAGTATGGAACATTTGATAGGCCGAGGGAATTGAGCCTGTTCAGCCTGGAGAAGAGGTGACTGGAAGAGGATCTCATCACTGTCTATCAGTATCTGAAGGGAGGGTCTCCAGAGGAGGTTTGCAGGCTCTGCTTGGTGGTGCCAAGCAACAGGACAAGAGGCAATGGGCAAAAACTGTTGTACAGAAAGTTACATCTGATTATAAGGAAGACTTTCTTCTTTACTTGTGAATGACTGAGCACTGGAACAGAGTGCCCAGAGACGGTGTGGAGTCTCCCTCACTGGAGATGTTCAAGAACCACCTGGACACAATCTTGTGCCATGTGCTCTGGGATGACCCTGAGCAGGGATGCTGGACCACATGATCCACTGTGATCCCTTCCAAACTTACCCATTCTGTGACTCTGTGGCTCTGTGTTTACAGAGAGGAACTTAATGAAGACAGTCATTGTCCCACACGCCTCTGCGCAGAGAGCAAGGACTTTGCATTTCTGATAACATGGATAGCCAAACTGCAAAATACACAGACAACCTTACTGATTTGTGGAGGCTAAATATTGTAGCAATGCATCACTGCTGAGATCTTTGTGCAATTCTGGGCAAAAATGGAGTGAAGGAAAAGATGTAAGAGTGCTGTCCATTTTTACTTTTGCTGTGGTTTTGCTGTAGCCTGTTGAATGCCCCAGTGCTGACTGCTCAGAGAGACTTATAAGAGAAGAAGATAAAGGGACAATAACTGATTTGGCCAGACACCAAGAGTTTCAAAAAACAACATAAGCCATTGATCTTTGTTCCCATGAAGACCCCTCTTTATTTTAAAAAAAGTAAAAAAAATATATGTTAGTGATAACTTGATCAATCCCTATAGATCTTAAAGGCAATAATTCCTATTAGCAAGTTTCCAAAATAAATTCTTCTGTGGAAAACACATTAAAGAAGGCATATAATCCTTGAGGTTGCCCTTGCTGGTTTGAAGTGAAATGATGTGTTGGCATTTTTTGACTGCAGCTCAGACCACAGCTGCAAATGGGAAAACATTTTGTGAGAATATAAATTGTGTTAATATATTTGCACTGTGAGAATATAAATTGTTTTCATGACAGTTTTTAAATAAGAATTAATACTTTTTGTATGATTTTATTTTTAATGTACCATTACACCTACTGATATGAAGGTAGTTGTATTTCTGGTCTTCAAACTCAAAAAGACCAGACCAGCTTATAGCCATCAAGAAAACACAGCTTCTATAAGGGGTTTATTTTCTTCAGTATCCTGAAGAAGGCCTCAAATTTTTTCCTTGACCAACTAGTAAAAAATGCTTACTGATCACTTTCATGTTCTGGAAAAGGAGTTGGGAATTAAAAGAAATCCTCTTGAATGCTTCTCCACATCTGAAAATTTCTTAGATGACATCCTGCTAAAAAAAATATTATCTTAGTGCTGATACATCATTGGCATCTGAAAAAAAAAAAAAGCTCAGTTGCATTTTCATTGATTTGTACTTAATATGTTTCCACCTTTTTGTTTTAGTTCTTTTGTGCAATTATTAAGCTGTGACAGTTACACCTCAGACAGTGTTTGTGAAATTCTCTTGTATGATCAGCAAAGTTTTTTCCACCAAATGTAGTGAGGTGGCATTTGCAGTCCTGCTTTAAGTGAACAAATCTGTTCTCTAAGCTTGGAGATTTAGAAAGTCCTTAGTAATCAGATATTTTCTTTTTGATGAGAAAATGCAGCAAGACTGTATTGAGATGTCACATAAGTGCTGGTCTCAGTTTCATTTCTGAGTCAGCTTTGTGGTTATGAATTTATTCATCCCCCATTTGTTTCTGAACTGTTTGTAAAGAATAGTTTTGTGCCCAATTTGAGTCCCCCTGTCTGGCATTCCTCTATAGGCAGACCAGGTTGTCCTGAGGTTTTTATTCATTACCACTGTAGATTTTCTTTGCAAAGCTCACATTTACTTTGAGACACCCATTGATCTCTGAAAGCATTTCTCTTCAGAAAGCAATATGGCCCTAATAACTTGGCCTCTTTAACCAGCCTTGAGTTATCTGCCAAATCACTACAAAGATTATTTTTATGATATTAAATATTGAATAAATCAATGAAAATGGGACAGAGAAGAAATAAAATACTTTCTGTTTCTCATTTTCAGAGTGTGTTATCCCTGTCAAGTTCCAAAGTTAAAAATAATGAAGGAGATGTGTTTTCTTCCTTCATCTGAAATCTAATCTATTTTCTAATGAAAATAGAAAAGCTTCAGATGCACAGGAAATACCACAAAGAAGAAAACAAAAGCTGTGTCTTTTTCCTTTAGAGAGGGAACATATCCAGGGCCTACTGTCATGAACTTCACCAGAATTATTGGTCTCTGAGCAAAAACCAGAACTCCAGTATTGTTTAAAAACAAGTATTCCTGTCTGGGATAAGAGGAAGTATATAAAACTGATAAATACCTTGAGTAATACTGGTTTTCAAGCTGCCAAACTGAAAAAAACCTAGACATTTATCAGTTTTAGTGCCCTGATGTTTATGCCTCATAGCAACCTCTACAGGAAAATTGCAACACTTTATATAATGTTTGCAGCTTTGGGTTCTGCTCATGACAATGAACAGAGCAAAGTAACTAAAGTCACTGTACACTCTACAGGATCAGTTTTCTCTCTCTCATGTTATGCCAGCATGTCGTGCCTGGCACGGTGTTCCTGCACTTCTTCCATGCCATCTCTCCTTCCTGAAGCTTATGAGCTGTTCCCCACTCTAAAGGCCTCCTGCCTGTTTAGCTCCAGGAAATATGAAGGATGAGGACATGTTACAGCTAGTTCACCTGAGGAAGACCGAGGTGGTCCAGGGGCTGGAGCACCTGGTGATTGCGAGAGTTGGGCTTGTTTAGCCTGGCAAAGCAAAGTCTGGCAGGCAGGGATCCCTCTGCTGTCTTCCACTCCCTTTGCCTTCCTGCCAAGCACTTGTTTACTTGCTATTTTTCTGGCAGTATATGAACAAAAAAGAATAAGAAAGTTTCTAGGATTCCTGAATCATGTACTCCATGTGACTGGCATTTTGCTATTACCCATCTTGCATCCAGAACTCTAAAGCAGGGGATTGGACACAGAGTTTTAGGGTTTCTTATTGTTGACACTTGTATAACTATTGGCATTTCCAAGTCTCCCTGTATCTTTTTGAACTGTTAGACCTCTTCCACCTTTTATACTCCTGTTGTCATAGATTAACAAGTGGGAAGTCTTCTGGGTAAATTATATTATTTTCTTCTTATAAGTAGCTGCAATTGTCAACTCTATGAAGTAAGATGTTTCAAGACATGATTTTAACCCAAATCTATTACTTTTATGCAATTCCAAGGAATAAAAGTACTTTTTGGTGCACTGGAAGACAGTGGAAAATAATGGTTTTTTAACTGCAATAAATTTTAATCTGAACTTTATTTTGCATTATCAGTAAATAACCAAAGAGATAAAACCATAACCAAGGTTTAAATAAAAAGCAGGAATCCTGGCCCAGAATCCATTCTTAGATGTTTATACTTTAATTTTCAGTTCCAGAAACCCTAGTCATGTGAAAAATGTCAGCATAACATCAAATAAAGTGTAATCTGCAGTCTTATTTTCTTTGGCAGTTCCTCAGAATACCGTGAATACTCTCTGTTGTTATTTGGCAATGCCCTTGTGTACAGTATATTTGACAGAAAATGCCTGTAGACTGTAAAATCCCAGCCAGTGCATCCTCTAAGGTAGTATCCTGCAGGTATATTTCTCCATCTCCTGAACTGATCTCTTTTCAGTAGCAACAAAAGTCAAAACAGCACCAAACATTTCCTATATCTGTTCAATTTCTCAAATACATGTCTGAAAGAAGTGTCTTCCTTTTATGGAACTTGTTTCCCCACAAATGAGGCAAGAAATTTCCCACTGAAGTAGGTGCAGTTTTCAGAAATTTGAAGAGAAAGATGTTTAAATGTGCAGTAAAGATCAAAAGCTTTACTTAGTGGCACAAAATTAAAGTGTTTTCATGATTCCTAACAGGGCTGGGGCTGATGGTCCCAGGCTGGGCTGAAATGGCATCCTGGGGCATGGCAGGGTGGGGAGGTCCCCATGTTTGTTTGGAAAGGACAGTCAGGCTCAGCATTTATCTCTGAAAATACTATTTTCTGCTCATGCAGTATTTTAACAATGTTTGGTTGGGAAATCCTTAAATGGCCATCACTGGGACTATGCCTTCACAAGGCTGGATTGCAAAATTGTACAAAACTTGTCCCTTCTGAGGGCTGTGTGGGCTGTTCCCACTGGGGATGAAGGGGTGCCAGGAGGGACGAGGGCTGCTGGCACTGGAACGTGACTCAACGCAGCAGAGTCTTGCAGGAGGGATGGGAGAGAGGGAGGGTTGTCACTAAATAAAGATAACCATGAGACCTCTGCTGGATACACAGAAGTGGAATAAATTAAGAACTGAGATATTGCACATATAATACTTGAACTACAGGCACTGAAACAGATGTAAAATGTAAGAAACCCCACAATTTTGCTCACACATCTTCACGTTCATGTTTAAGGCAATGCTTTGTGCTGTGATTTATTGAGATTTACTGGGGGAAAAATGGTGAAGGTTGTAGCTGATGATCTACAGAAGTATAAAAACAGAAGTAAGAGGCCTACAATTCAAAATAAATGTACTCACCATCTCTTTCTGGCAGACAATACACAGACACAATTTCTGCACATTCTAAAAATACAGTAATTGGAAGCAGAATGTAATTGGTATTTTTTCAAAAGGGAATATGCTAGAAATGTGAATGATAGGTGTATCCTGCCTTATGTACCAGTGTACAGAAACAGTACTAGAAATGTAGAGTGGATGAGAGTCACAGGCAGTTTTTATAAGCAGATATTTTAGACAATTCCCATTGAAATTAGCTCTAAATGGAAAGACATTAAAAGGAGAAATAGACTGTACTCATTCAGCCAAACATTGACTGTGTCAGAAGCAATATTACCAATTTCCTGAAATAAAGACTTTCTTTAACAACCCTACTCATTCAGCTGTGTGACTGACTCAGTCCATTCATGATGTCTCAGCCTCAGTCTAAATGCATTGCTCAGACTTGCCACTTATAATTTTAAATTTCTCTTTAACATGAAAAAAGCCCATATTTTCATATTTCAGAATCATTCTGTGTCTCTTATTCAGAGGTGAATGGGTAATATTATGGAGATACATATCTATATCTCTCTATCTATATATATATGAGATTAGGTACCACAAGAAGAGTTTTTCCTATTTTCTGCATAGTAATATCATGTATTTTAATAGATCCATCTTGCACATTAGAGTAAACAAAGAGTTCTTGAGGTCTTGAAATCAAAATATATTATTCATTCCTTCTTAAAAGCACTTCTAAGATGGTCCCATAAGATGTGGGGGTGTTCAAACTGAACTTAGAGATGCTAGAGAGATAAAAGGCCCTCTGGATGGTCATGTGCAAGAGCAATGTCATTTCAGATCAAGGTATAGGTCTTACCTAGAAGTGGTCAGAAGAGGCAGATCTCCCTTATTTTTATTACATGTCAACCGTCTTTGTCAGACTTTGTGCATGTATTGCAAGGCTTTAATAATATATGTAGGCCAAGTTATAAAACTCTGGTTTCATGGTAACTTAATAAGTAAGTATATTTTTGGTAAACCATAAGTTTCACTAAAATATTTTTAATTTTGGCTGAATGCTTCTGTGATACCTAGACACTCCACTACATGGTAAATTAGGAAAGTGTTGTCAACTGTGCTTTTAGAACCCCAGAAGATCCAAATAGCTTATAATTCACATGTAGAATGGCTTTGTTTTCCCTGTGTTTTGCATTCTGTGTAAGCAGAGTGAATAGAATGATAAATTATGATCTCTATGAAAAATTATGGTCATTATGATAAAATGTGTTTTGTGATCCATAAGTTGTATATTCAGTTCCATGTCTTATACATGTTTCTCATATACAACTGATTTTGCTTTTGTGCTTTTAAGAATGGCTCCAGCTATAACAGCTGGGAAGATCTTACTTTCTTACCAATATTGTATGGCATTTTAATCCAGTTTTAAATTCACCTTCCTTTACATGCTGTATCTGATTGCATTCTTGCTAATCTTTCCCCAGCTTCCACACCTACAAAAAATGCTGCAAAGGGATATACATTTCTAAAGCTGAATGAATCAATTCAGGTTTGGCAGCCAAAATTTATGACCAACATTTCTCACTTAGTATGCAGACTTTTGGCACATTACATTAGACTGGGATTGTCCTGTAACATTAGTAGCATTGTGCATTGTACTGTGGGAAAAGCCACATCTCTGTGTGGTGGAAATTCCACTGGAGAAAGAACTAGCTCCTTCCAAACCAGTTGAGTTTTGCCTTTAATAAACTCATTGGAAATGGATCAGCACGGAATTTCATGAATTATGGCCAGATTTTCAATAGGTCTCAGTACCCTGAGTTAAGTTAGTTGTTTTTTTCCCAGAAAGTTCAGCTTCTGTTTGGCACAGGGACTGGTTATATTCTGTTTTCAGACATGAACCAGCTTTTTAAAGAAGTCTGTTTAGCTGGGCTCTCATGGTGCTGAGACCTAGCTAGCAAGATCTGATGACAGCAGAGTATGACAGCAGTTTTTTGCTGAGGTCTGGTACCACATTAATACATTTAAGTAACTTCTGAATGGAAGGTGACTTGTAACTCCACATCTTCAAATGCAGCCTGGTTTACACGTGCCTCTATGCAGCCTTAATTTAAATGAAATGGCCATGTTTTGAAGGATTCCTTCCATGTAAGAACTCATTGTGTGCCTTCTATGAACATGCATATGAAGGACTTGGTAGTTCACTTTGCCATCCACAGCTACAGTAAATTCATTCCCTTTGCATCATGAGCTTGTGCTTCGCAGCCACCCTGTGCTTTCCACGAGGAAGAAGGAGGTGCCTTAGAGAAAAGTGGACAGTCAAAAGTAAAATATGAAGCCAACCAGGACATTAAGAAGGAAACTTCATGGCAAGTGCTCTGTGCTGGGGATCCCATACCTAATTTATGTTTTGGAATACAGAATCTCAGTCCCTGCTGAACCTCATCAAGCCCAAGACTGGGAAAATATCATCTTTGAGTGGGTGAATTTGGATCGCTTAGCTAAATATGTTACTTACATTGTATAAGTAAAATGCAGAATAATTTTCCTGTGGACAATTATTAGTGTAGAAACTAGAAAGTGTTCCAAGGAGAAATTAAATAGATAAAAGAATTGTCTCTTTCATATTAAAAATATCCATCCATCTTTCCTAAGAGGCAAGACACAAAGAGCACATCTGCTCAAAGTGTCTGCTACTGAACAGAGGCATATGAGCTAGCTTATATAAAAGCCAAATTATTTTAGCAAATGATGAATAAAAATGAAATCAGTTTGATAATTCCTATAAGTCTCTCTGTCATCATATATATTTAAAAGAAATGTAGGCAGTTGAACAATTTAAAAAACACCAAAACCAGCCTCTCTGCCTTCTCCTGAACTTCAATATTTACAATATTTTCAGAGGTTATTTCCTATCCAATTGTGACTTCATGTGTATTGAAAAATGAGGTCAATTTTAGTGCTGCTATTCCTAACTGGGGAAAAAGTCTATGTAGTAAAGCCCCATGTTGCAATCATCTAAACACATTTCAAAGGGCACTGGGCAGAGGGTAAAGAAGCAACCGGTCAGAATTACCAGCTGGACATTTACACTCAAGAAAACACAATAGCAAATGATGGAAGAACCTGGCTGGACTGTTCATTTTGGGGAAGAGAAGGCTCAGGGTGGATGTCATCAATGTATATAAACACCTGAGAGAGGGAGAAAAGAAGAGAAAGCCAGGCTCTTTCCAGTGGTATCCAGTGACAGAACCAGAGGCAATGGGCACAATCTCAAACACAGGAAGCTCCATCCAAGCATCAGGAAAACCTTTTGCACTGACTGAGTGGCTAAGCAGCTCCACAGGTTGTCCAGAGATGATGTGGAGCCTCCATCCTTGGATAACATTCAAAAACTCTCTGGACACAGTCTTGGGCCACTGGGTCTAGGTAGATTGGACAAGATGACCTCCAGAGGCTCGTTCCAGTCTCAACAGTTCTCTAATTCTATGATTCAGTAATTGACTCCTACTTAATTCTTGTGATGCAAAGTGGATTATACCTGCATGCAAAACACTTGGGCAAACGTAATAAAATAAATGTAATTTCAACTTCTGGCACAATTCCCCATGCTGTAAAAATAATTGTTGAGGTAAAGCACAAAGAAGTTATTAGCAGTGTCCTATGATTTCTTCAGATTTTGAAGTGTTGCCAGTGTAGCCTTCCCCCGCAGCTCCCACTGCAAACTTATCTCAAAGAAATGTTGAGTATCCATCATAAACAAAGCAATTTTCCAAGGATTGTGAAATGTGTCATGTAAATTTATGCAGTCACTGTCAAAGTATGTAAAACAGAGGCTTATTTTCAGAAGTGACCCCTTAGAGAGGACAAAATTTTTATGTAAACAGATGACAAAACACTAAGGAGTGACTGAAGTTTTGGTAGAGGATGTGTGCAGAGGTGGCTTACAAGTATTTCTGCTGGGTCCTCCATGAGCTAGTGATGCTTCAGGCACTGCATAATTTCCACCCCAGCTTATCCAGCATGTCACAGCCCTGATCCACACACAACAGAACTGTGTGCTTTGTCTCAGACACCAGCATCCACCATGGTTTGAAAAACTGCAGTTCTGAACTTTGTGCAGAATTGCAAATTGAGGTAATTTATTCCATGGAAAAGCATTTAGGGGAAGAGCCATCTTAGGACTGATGAAAGGTGATGGAGTTGGTAGGTCATAAAATAGCTGATTTCTGACTGTGCTCATCCAATTCCTGCTCTTGACCTTTCCCCAGTACCTTGCAAAATAGGTAATTGTAGTCAGCATAGGAAGTGAGATTTTTACAAGACCCTTTTTTATTTTTAGACTAAAAACCTGAGGCAATAATAGATTCAGCTCTTTTTTTCTGATTTTTTTCTCTTTCCTCATAAAGGTTTGAAAGCAATGGAAGAGAAAGAATGCCAATCTTCCCCCTCACTCAAATGCTCTGCTTTAAATTATTCATTAGCTGCCCTTCAGTGAAAGCTTTGGAGAATGGGCCCCGGCACTAACTGGAATACCAGTGACTTACCCAACAGGGAACCTTCTTATCTATTGGAAAAATTGTTTATTGATTTGTCAGATCACTGACATCTGTCTCTCTGTGGTTTGTCACTTTGTGGCACATTATTGTTTGGATGTAACATTATTTTGACATTATCACTAAATTGTTCTTTCTGGAGAGGTAGATTCAGGCCTTTCAGTTGAAGCTTGGTGTGTGGCCAGGCATTATCACAAACACAAACATTTTCAGGAAGGGGTGAATTATACGTCTATATCTAAGTGTACCCACTTGGTTCTGTTACAGTCAATATACTGTGAACAAACCAAAGCATCTGATCTTTCAGAAGATAAACCAGCAGTTCACAGTCCTGCCAGAGGGACAATCCATGCCCCATAGCTCTTTCTAGCTATGCTGCTCTTCAAGAAAAGGCTGAATTACATTGTGTCAGCTGGTGGGAAACTGCCTTCAGAACTCTGATGAATAGAGGAAAGTCTCGATCGCTTGTTTTCATTTTCCCCCGGGGTTTTTCAACAAGTCAAGTCTAAAATTAATGCTTATGACACTCAAAGCAGAATGAAACCCTAGCACTGGAAGCTTTTATGGATTGTGATGTCATGCTTAGAGACAAGTTTGTTTATCTGGTTGAAAGGGGATTTACCAGTCTTTCCCACTGCTTTTTGTCTGCCCATGCCAGTACAGTCTGTTCTTGCAGAGTGTAGGGTTCTCAAGACATGTTTTGGAAAGAAAAACAAACATTATCTTTTATATCTATAGACATCTTCTCTTTTAATCATTTATTTATCATCTTAACTTTTCTGATGGGTTATTATCAGTATTGACTGGATTGGTCAGTGGCCTAGATTTCTCAATGTTTGCCTGCAACAGGAAAACCAGGTTAATTTCTATATTTTCCTATCCTGTTGTTATTTTTGCATCCCCAAAGAGAAACTTTGGTTTGGTGTGTTCAGATTTATGATGAGCATTTAAATTGCTTCAACCTTACAATTGAATTTGGGTGATGTAAAACCATTACGCTACTCCACATCATTTGGAAGTTCATGAATTGAAACAGTTTGCCCTACATTCAAACCCAGCAGCAGCCTCATAAGAGCCAGGACACAATAAATACACTGTTTTCATGGCAGCACCTTGGGCTCAGGAAGGACTTAGACCATTCTGTGATGGGCAGTGAGAGCCAGGTGTTCCTCAGTGGGGAACAGTAATGGGGCAAGGTGGTACAAGTGGCTGCATGTCCAGTGCCTGCATCCCAGGGCCTCCAAGCGTCCACATGTCCAGACTGGCAGGGCAGCAGGTTCACCTCTGATCCTGGTGCCCTGAAGGGCTCCTCAGAGACTGACTCTGGGCAAGCTGTTGTATTCCTATTGAACCCCTAATTTTTCCCTGTGCTGCTGAGGTGGCTGTGGATGCACACAGTGACAGCTGTGCCACCTCAGCGAGGCTGCGGTGATTCCATGGGCTGGAGACTCTGCTGCTTTTCACAGCACCAACTGCACTCGTGCAATTAGCCCATCTGTCCCACAAGCTCCAGGACTTCCACTCTCCAAAAATACAAATCCAGCAGCTCCAGGCACAGACGTTCCAGTGCTCTCTCAAACACAATAATATCCTTTCATAGCAGTTTGCAGGGAAAATCTACTTTTGCTCACAGGCTGTGCAAAGAGCCCAAATTTTGCAGTGTGCCAAGTTTTCCCATTCTTTCAGGAGCTCAGTTCAACTGTCACATTTAATGAAACATCTCATGATTATTTTACAATTTTGTCAATATAACATGTTTTGTCAGTAAAAGCAATCAGTGACTCCCACTAGAAATTTGCAGAAATAATTAATATTTTAGATACAAAAAAAAAATATACAGTGTCTGTGGCTTCTAGTGTAAAGCCCTAGAAGACTAAAGTCCTATTATTCTCCTATTAATTTCCCCAGCAATTCTGATTGCTGCAGTGTTTCATAAATGGATCTGCATTTGTACAAACTCACACCTTCATAGTGGCAATCCTGTTTCAAAGCTTTTCTGTTTGTTTTTCTGCACATTATAGAAGATGAATTATCTTTACTGAGCATTTGTTACTTACTGTTTTGTTGTTTTAGGTGTGGTGACTCAAAGTCGCTGCTTATGCCCTTTGGAATTTTTCTGTGAAGAAGGGAACTTTGTGCTAAGGCACTCGGGTCTTTGTTTTGGACCATTATTTGGAAAATATTTGCAAAGGCAATATGGATGTGCTACTACGTGGAGGAAAAGCAGCAAAAGACAGCATGTATGTTCTAGCCTTATGAAGTATTCCTGGTCCAGAGAGAATGGAAGTCAACCAAAAGTCTTTCCATTGACTGTAGTGGGTTTTGGATCAAGTCTTGTGTATGTAAGTGGCGTCCAAATATCTGAGCTGTTCACAAATGGTCCATGTCTGTTATAGTTACCAGGAAATGCAGGCAGTGGGCCAGAGTTCAAAGATTCAGCTTTTTCAAATCTAAGGCAAACTTACAAAAAGAAAGATACCTTTATCCAACCTGTTCCAGTCCTCCAGGGTGCTGAGTTTTCTTGTGACTCAAGTCCTCAGCTATTAAAAACATAATAAAAACTTTCCTAGCTAGATGCATATTGTGCAGGAACTAGTAAATCTCAGGAAAGGTGGAGCAGAATTCTAAAAATGGTCATAAGTATAGCTGGGCTGGAAAGTAGGAATAGTTTTGAAACCAGGTCTCTGACCTGATCTAAGTAAACCTACAAATGCACTGAGTTTTGAGATGAGGGTTGGTAAATCTAAGGAGGGTAATCTTATGGGAGCAATCTGATTCTGGCAAAATTGGTAGCCAGAGAATGTCTTAGAACACTTAGACACATGGTACAGTGTCTGCCATTGTGGGGATTAATTAATATATATATATATCCTATAATAAATACACTGAAGACTGCAAGGCAAGCAGATACCAAGGCAGCTGTGAAAACTCACAGGGGAAATTTCTGTGTATCTCTCTATCAGCTACTCAAATAATCTCTTCAAGTGTAACATATCATAGTGTGCTGGAGAACTGTCATGGGTCTCAATTTAAAAGTTATGTCTCATGTTGATTTTAAGTACAATATTTAAGAGATTGTGAGTGCTTTGAACTTGGATTTCCCATCATCACATTGAAAAAATACCAGAAACAAATGACCTGAAGAATTCTGTTCACTGGAACAAATTAGACAATTGGTAAGTTATTTTCAGGGAACTTACATGCACAGATGGAAAACACTGTAAGAATAAACACTGCATAAACAATAACCAAAAGAATTAAGAATTTGTTGATCTTTTCTTGAGGAATGGTGGTTGAAAAGACAGCTGTTTGCTATAGTGGCAGCTAATTCCCCATAAGTATTCCTGAAAAGGACCCAATTGCAGCTCCAGGTGAGCATAATTAAAGGCACAGTTAAGTAGAACATAAACTGCATTCAGCATCTGAAACCTTTTACTCATGTTAGCTAAGAAAATAAAAATTACTTCTGGCAATGCTTCAGATATTCCCAGGAGGTCTAGTGTGTATAAAGAAAGGGAGTGAGAACACTGGAAAGCTGTTGCTCCTTGCTTACAAATGCTTCAAACATGGCTAATCATTACTTTCTTCAGAAGGAGTCCTGTAATCTGGCCTGGTTCATCAACCAGTTTCAGGAATACAGAAAAACTCTTCAGCTTTGTGACACCTTCCCAAATATGACAGGAGATGTTTAAGACTGGATCATTACCAGTGTGTCCATTGAGAGGAGTGCTAGACACCAACAGCTGAACATACAACAGAGGGCAACATCTAGTTAGACAATTATTCACTGCTCTGGGAAGTCGTGGAAAATTCTCCAGAAGTGTAGCTGGCTATCATTAACATTTGATTAGATCCTGAAAAGTAAAATTGCAGATAAATTAAAATATGAGGTTTTGTATATGCACTGGGTTCTCTTCATGTCTAGGAAGCACATGGGTTTTGAGAAAACACAATAAAATCTGATCAGAATGAAACACTTTGGCTTCAGACTTGCAAAAATGCCATGAGAAAAGGTAGAACAGAAGAAGAATTTGCCTTACAGTTACAGAAAATCTATTCATCCTTATTTTCATCAGTGGTGGCAACAAGAGCCAAAAAATGCTTTACTTACTGCCTAAAATGAAAGGTGACTCACAAGGCAGTGTGAGTAAGTAAAATTTTGCAAGACTGCCTTTCATATTTGACCAGTGTAATGATTATGTTGCAGACCTTTTATGGATGGAGTGCATATGAGCATAGAATGAATGTAGGAGTAAGGAGCAGCTTTTTTCCCACATACAAACCCTAACCACATTAATCTAAAAGGAGCCATAAAGCCACAGGTCAAAACAAGCCAACTTGCAATGGACTGCACTCTAGAGCTCTTACTGGTGTGCAAAAAGAGCAGGAAACAGAAACTTATGCCCTTTTCAGGGTCTATTTAGGACAGTGTAAGTCCTGGGAGAATGGAAGCAGAACGACTGCTGTCTTCTCTTAATCAGAAAGGCTGTCACACATAATCAGGCCATGCCCATAGACTTGATTCTACTCCCCACCACAGCTGTCCTTAGGGCTATTTCTCCTCTCTTCTGCCTACCCAATGCCCCACAAATTTCCTTTTTTCGCTGTGGATCCAATCTGAATTTCTCCACAGCTTTAGGGACATAATGAAATTTCTAATTTATTTGATCCCTGCCCTCCTGTTGTCTAGCTGTTAAGAGTTTGGTGTAGACAGAGTTGAATGTGGTGACAGAACAGAACAGAACAGCAAAGCTAAAGAAGGAGACACTGGCTATCAGACAGAGAAAAGACATACACTGATTAATTCCTGCCAGTAGTTATCTTTGGGTTCTTTATAAGTACCTGAGCCTCCCCTTGCCATATAATCTGCACTTTCACTTCTTTATGAACAAAAGCATCAGACAAATAGATTTCTATTTTAGGGGGAAAAAAATCCTACTACATGCAGCATTATCCTACCTTTGATACATTCATGACCATGAGGAACAAATTGTAGAAAATCAGCACAGAAGGAAGGCAAGATCTGGAGCGTTATCTTTGACCACTCTGTAACCTTGGGAATGCTTTTCTTTTACTGTGACCAGGCATACAATTTGACATCTTTTTGCAACTGGAATTGCCAAAATTCACCATGACCCTTGGAAATTTTGTTACTCAGCTTTTAAATCTACATCTAAGTCAATTCGGACTGTAAGTTCCTCAAAAGCTCTCCTGATTTAATAGTCAGACTTTGAATTTCCTGTTCTAGACATATCACTTCCATGATCTATGAGTTACGGAAGTATAATTCAAAATGAGTATTTTTAAACACCAGTTGAATTTATTTTTGGAAGTTCTCTGGAGGTATTCTAATGAGAAAGAGGCTGTTAGTAGGAGCAAAGATTTGTAAGCATGGTAGAATTTTCAGTAATTTCTTCCTGCTGTATAACATATTAATGTTCTGATCAAATCACATCATCACTGCTGGGCCTTTCAGAACTATATTTTTCAGTTTCTGAAACTGTGTAGTGTAAGCTGTGTCAGAAATAGAAATAATTATTATATATTGTCCTTCTGATATTTTTGATGTGGAATGAGTTAGTGCCCTTGCAGGGATCATCCAGCTAATCCCTCTTTCCAAGCAGGGCACTGCTAGAAGTCACTTGACAGCATCTGGAGTGGATTGCCTGAAGGAAATGTAGGCAATCTTGGGATGTCTGGCTTTTGTCTATACCACTGTAGATATTAATGATGATATGATGCAAGCAAAGTCCTGCTTTCCTGCAAGCAAAGTCCTGCCTTCCTGCTCAGCCTTGTCTGCAAGCAAGTTTCTTAGTGCTACTGTGAGACCACACTGTTTCATCTGTCATGTAGGCAGTTTAAGGATTTCCACTGACCTGTTTTGTCCTGCCAGCAAGTAGAAGAATAAGCAGGATGACATATTCATAAAAAGCCTTAGGATGTGTGTACCAAACCCAGCTGCTCTAAGCTTAGGATGTCTCTGTTCTCACATCAGAGTTTTGGGGTTTTTGTATGTGTGAACACCAATGCACACAGAACAGGTGCCTACTCTTTGACAGCTCCTCGCACCTTCTCTTTTTGCCGCCTAAACCCAAATAATTAAATAGGTTTGCTATTCTTGGCAAATCAGGGTCATCTCCAACACAACCCTATGGCTACTTTTAGCTTGTAAGACTCAAGACAAAGCATTGTGAAGGGTTCTGGGTCTTTACTCCCTATTTTTGATATAAGCCACAGCACATAGGCAAGTAGCCTGAGGCTTAGTTTTCTGTGTTCAAAATTATGCTCTGCTTAAATTAGTTTATTTCAATTAATGGTTAACTCTGCTGACAGCTGCAGGATATGATTTCTGTGAGGCTGCTTTGAAGCTTCTTGCACTGGCTTGTAGAACTCCATAAGATGTTCCTCCTCAGCTTGCAACAAGGCTGTGTCCCTGTAGGGAGATGAGTCAGGACTCAGCCCTCATCCTGAGCTCCACTCACTTCTCTGTTTTCTCCACTGCATTCTTTGGCAGAACTTCTCCAACCCTCCAGCTGGGTAAACATTTTTGAGGAACTGCTGCCTCAGGTGCAGCTAAGTAATACACTAATGTTCTTCAGAGTGAAAAGACACAGCAGACACCCTGTCTCAGTTCTTGCTACCCCTTGTCTCTAGTCTGCCCACCAGCAGAATCTGTCAGCTCCTAGAGGGATGGATGTGTAGCTGGGATGTAAGTTGGAATAAAGGATCAATTGACTAAACCTTTTTCTTAACAGAAATTTAAGCCAAATAGAACCATTATTCAGGATATCTAATGAAATAAATAAAAAGGTTAGATTTCCCCCTTTGTGATTTTAGTTTGGGCTCATATTAGCATATTTTAGCACCTGACCTAAAAATGGCATGCCAAACTTTTTGTCTTCTAGTTAAGAATGCTTCTGCTAGGGTTCTTTTCCCTGTCCTCTCCAGCTGCACTGAGAAGCTGTTGTATCATCTATTTATTGCCAGTGCCAGCTCTAAGCAGTACAGTACCATCCTCCTATCACATATTTATGAGAAGCATCTTCATGCATTTTCCCAAGTTGCTCTTCTGATGAGAGAGAAACCTCTTCATACGTATTAATAAATTCAACAACTACAGACATGTTTTAGCATCTACCTTTTCTATAGTACCTGAGAGGCTCAGAATTAGTTGGAGATATGCTGGGAGAGTTGCCTATCAGTCTGAGTACTGTCCATCTATGTAGATCTAACTATTCTCTCTTCCATTATACAAATTTTCTGTGAAGTGCACAGGGGTTCTGAATATGACTGACACACAGAAGCATCACTGTGAAGCAAAAAATCACCAAAGTTTAGCAGTAATAATAGTCACAAGACACTCCTCCAAGTGTCAGAGGATGAGGTGCCATCCTGGGTCCGATGCAGGAAAGAAATGAAAAATTATTATGTGTGCAGGAAAGGGAGAGGAGTCTAACATCTGTTATTAATATGTGTTTAATCAGGTTGTGGCAGACAGGGCACAAGCCCTTTGGAAAAGGTGAGACAGAAGTGACACAGACACACGCACATTGTATTTTTTACACAAACCTATATGTGCATATACATACTCACTAAAATGTCCTTCTATTTTATGACTAAAAACAGCCAATTAGCAAAACATTTGATTTGCTAAACTAAGAAATGTTTGTAAAAACATTGTTATTGTTCAAACATAAAATTATCACAGGATGTGGTTTTCAAAAAGCAGTGAGGAATAAGGTTTGACTACCTTGAGTTACAGTTCACCATTTGCATGGCACTTTACACTCTACTTTCAATCAGAAATACTGTCACCCTGATTTTCTGATCTAATGTTCACCTCAGAAGCAATACAGAACTGCACAAACTGCCATGCCATCACTATGTAGCACTACTGTTTTGAATAATTATGTATGTCAAAACCTAGAGGCAGCTCACAGTGCTATTGTTCAGGTTCCTACTACAAGCTAAAGCACCTTACCCAGTAACTAACATTATGTTCATGTTCCATTATTTACTAAAACAGTTTTCCACACTTCTCCATGGGGAGATAATTTAATTTGCTTAAAAAATAAAGCAGTTTGAAATAGAAAACCAAAGGTCCAGCAGTTGGAAATCAAACCCAAGTAAACCTGGTGACACTATTTACTACGAAGGTAACTATTAAAATGTCATAACTAAGGAAATGTAATTTCTCACAATTTAAATCTTTAAGTAAAAGCTGTGAACACTTTGGAAACAAATTATCTGTTTGTGGGAATAACTCAATGAAGATCCATGAGCAGAATAGAGAGAGAGTCATGACAGAAGGGATAAATGGTTTTCTCTATGCCGGCTCAGATTTTCCAGTCTTCTTGGCAAAACATTTACTATGAGTATTGGTGTTGTTCCTAATGACATTATCTGGACTTGAAATCACCTGTGATCTAAAGATTAGGCACAAAGAAGAATATGTTAATATTAGTTGGTTAATATCTAATGTATCCCACAGGATGTGCCCTGACATGGAAAAATAATGGACTGGAGAAAACCAGGTGAGTGAGAAAAAAGTTCAAGCCCCTGTGTCAGAGAGAGATGGCTCATGGGGTCTCAGGAGTCCCTCTGAAGTTTGTGTAATTTCTTCACAAAGGCTGGAAGTCCTGGGATTATGTCCAAAGGCCTGAGTTACGTTTGGGAAGCTGCTTTCTCCAAACGGCTTTTTTACAAGCAAAGAAGGGAAATGTTCTTCTCCAGTAACCTGCAAGTTGTATTTCAGGTTACTGCTTTCAGCCCCTTCTCTCCTGAACAGAACAGTTCTGGGGTACTGGATGAAATTTAGCTCCTGGGAATGCTTCTTTTGGCACCTCATTTCACTTCTAAGCAAAGAGTCCAAGATGGCAGAGTTTTCCAGTTTCATTACCTCTGCTAGCCTCTCTGGCTGATGAGTTTAAGGGCTTGCATTGTTAAGAGCAACTCTTCAGTCTGGGTCTGTATTGTTCAAACAATGTCTGTATTGTTGGGAGCAATATTGCTCAGAGTAAGCAAATGTTGCATTGACCTCAGAGGAAGTCTGGAAAATACTCTTTTGGATGAACTGAATTTTTATATGTATGAACTCTACGTCCAGAGTTTTTTTCTTGTTCCAAGTTTGGTTCACCATGATGGGTCACTGCGGTGGTGCAAGGCCAAGGAGGAGCCACAACACATGACTCCTGCTAGAGATGTTTCTCTGTCCTCATTTGGACATTTGCTGGCTACGTGCAGGCTCTGATCCTCATCTGCAGGGAGCAGCTTGGCAGCCTTGCTCTCCAGCTACTGCTTAGGCTCACCCAGTCAGATGTTTGGCATCTGTGACTCGGCCAGCCATCTGCCAGCACACTTACACACAGAAGGAAGGTCCAAAAAAGATAGATTCCCTTGGGTTTCCCTAGGAATGTAGTTGCAGAAGATCAGTATAGGAAGATGTTGCTTGAGTAGAAGTAGTGAGAAGAGGGAGGGCAATGTTGTGGTTGTGATTCAGAACACAAGGAATCTAGCACTACTTTAGCTCCTCTGCTGCTCCCTGAGCAGCTTCAAGGAAGTCACGTAGTATCTCCAGGTTTTGGCTCTCCATCAGTGTGTAGAGTTAGCACTTTTCCTCTCTTAAACTTTGCCAAGACCTGGTTTCTGAAATAGTGGGGTTTTATGTAAAACTAAAGTGAAAGAATATAATTATACAGAGTGTATATTAATTATATAGTCTTCAAGTTATTTAACTGTGTGATTTAAAGGAAAGTATTTGAATGTATTTTAATTTGCTGCAAAATGCCATATCCAGCATGTTATCTAAGCACAATGACATTCAGATGAAAAATGGGCCAATTTAAAATATACTAAAATTAACAACCCAGAAACAAGTCATAGAATGTGACCCTTAGAGGATCGAAATAGCAATGAACAGAATAAACACTGACATTTTAAAACCACCTCATAGCACCTCCAAAAAGTGACCAAATTTTATTTGGTGACAGACAGACAATGAGGTTTGTACATGAACATTGCCTCCCATATGTTAAATTCTTTAGGCCTCCAACTGGTTGAGCTGACTGGTGCAAAGGAATTAAGCCAGTTGTTGCCTGGCTTAAAAAGATAAGTAGATTTCATTTCAGATTGAATGTTAGTACGTTCTGCTCATGTAGTCAATATATGGCAGGAGCACTGGTCAGAGTAGGAACAGCCATGCTGACTCAGACCAATATCCTTTTACAAGAGCAAGGGGAATCCTAGAGGGCAACCATGGGAGCTATTTCTCCCAAATACTCTTCTGATCTCTAACTACTTCACCTCAGGGAATTTCCTGAGACAAATATCATACTGAACTATACTATTTGAAGAGTCTGTCATGAAGTAAGACGTGCAACAGAGCCAGGTACATACAATGTGTATGCAGCAATTCAGAGAGTGTTGGAGGTAGGAGGCTGAATAATCTGCTGGGTGGTCTTTGTGCTGTTCTAGATTGCCTGCTTGGCTTCTGAACCCTCCACCCTCCATTGCTTTGTAAAAATGGCTGTGATTTCTGCTCCCTACTCATGCTGGCATTTACAAAGAAAGTAGTTGGAGTAAATGTAGATAAACTGCAGATAACTGTTAGACTGCCAGTTATAAAAGCCTGTCCAACAACAATGCCTCGAGGACAAACAATCAGAATCCCATACTGAACAGCACAGAATTAACCACTTCCTACTCAGAACAATTTGTAGTCCCAAAGTATCTGTAGATTTGCTGCCCTTAAATTTGTTTAATACCCTTTTAAGCCTGCTGATACTTCCTGCCTTCACCAACTCCTGTGACAAGAAGTTCCAGAAGTTCACTACCCTTTGTATAAAAAATGTACTTCATTTTAGAGCTGTTTCATCCCTCTAATTCAGTCAGTGCCTGCTGCTATAATTTTGTGGACTATGCTGAAAAATGTTTTGTGTTCTTTTTAACCACTTTGTAAACCTCATGAATTTATCATTCAGCCTCCTACTTTCCAAATTTAAATGTCCCAGTGCTTTTAATGTCCTACCGTATGGCAGCTACTTCATCCTCTGGATAATTTTAAGAGCCTTCCTCTGCACTTTATTTATCCCTGGCTCCCTGTAGAGGTGAAGACCAGGACTACACATCTTATACCAAATGCAGGTGAAACAAAGTTTTCAGCACTGGCAAAATTATGTCCATGAAATTGTTGTCCATGCCCTTTCTGGTGACACAGTGCACTCCAGTGCTTCTCTTTAGGCTGCTTCTTCACACTGAGCCAGTTTCAGAGAGCTGATTCCAAATGTTTGAGTTGCACACTGAATTGCTGAATTTAGACCTAAAAACGGCATCTGTACACATGATATACATAATTTTTACTTCAAAGAGTTACAGAATTGCAGAATGGTAAGGTTGGAGGCCACCTAGTCCAGCAGCCCTTCTCAAGCAGGGTCCCACAGAGCACCTTGCACAGAATTGTGTCCAGATGGCTTTAGAATGTCTCCAGAGAAGGAAACTCCACAGTCTCAGGGCAACCTGTTCCAGAGCTCAGTCACCTGCATAGTAAAGAAGATCTTCCTCTTATTCAGGTGGAACTTCCTGTGTTCCATTTATTTTTGTTGCTCAAGCAGAGCCTGGCTTCATCCTCTTCACACGCTCTCTTCAGATGCTTGCACGCATTGATAAGACCCCCCCTCTCAGAATTCTCCAGGCTAAACAGGCCCAGCTCCCTCAGCCTTTCCTCATAATTGAGGTGGTACAGCCCCCAGATCATCTCTGCAGCCCTGTACTTAAATGTACCACCTTTTGTTTTTCCATACTGAAACTCACTCACCACATTCTGCCCACACACTGAGCATTTTAGTCGGTGAAAGGTCTTTGTATCATTGCCAGACTTGGAGATTTCACTGTGTTGTTGTACAACCATGTTCCTCTCATCAGATCACTGATAAAGATGTGAATTAAGCCACTCCAAAGAGGGACACAATTACTGAAACACTGCTTCCTCTTGTCTAACCAATTTTAATTCCACAATAGGACCTTTACTACAGTTCTGTGGTAACTTAATTTTTTTTATTGTCAGGATCTAAGGGCAGCAATAAGCCTTAGTTTTCCTGACCATCATCTCCCAAGACCACATCCACACCGATAACTGAGAGCCCAGGGGTTTCAATTCAGCTTTTTTAAAAGTGTCTTTTGTGGTTTTAGCATGAGACTTTTTGGGGTATCCTTGTCTGAGTGTAAAACAAGCAAGACTGCTGGGTCTTGCTGGGTGGTGGGCAGAGACTGGAACGGCTGAATAAAAACTTTAAGGGGAAAAAGTAGTAAAAAAAAGCAGGGCAACTTAAGCATTTCTAAAAATGTTTAGCTTTTGGAATAATTTTTATCATTTCCCTAATGGCCGTTTACACTGCCAACATTACTAATATCCATTACAGTATTACTTCCTACAGATAAACAAAAATTCCACAAAGACAGAGCTACATTAACACTGGTTAGGGTAAGCCCTACTCTAAATTTTTTGGCTTATGGACATGTAAACTACTGTACTTTTTCTAGGAACTAAGTTGTTAAAAGACATTGTCCTTAGACACTTTGTTGTTGGCTTAGACTAGAAGTGAAATATCCTAGAAGGAAGATACTTTGTGGGTTTTTTCTTTTTAACTGTTGTCAGCTTGTGATGTTTTGTAGCACTGAACTTTCCCTTCTTTTTACAGGCCCCTAAATTGCCATTGACATTTCTATTGAATAATTGACCTTAACAGATTTTTAGGTTTCTACTCAAATTTGCTATATGTTCTGAGTAGTCACTGATCTCAAGAAAGGATTTTTCTTCATAATTATTCAGGCCCTAACAGAAACCTTCTATACAGATCATATCCATAGCTCATGCTGTTACACAGGTAGCATTGAAACTTAGCAAACAGGAGAAAGAAAAACATGTGATGGGTCAACATGGACACAGTGTTGGAACAGAATATACAAGAGATGGTTAACAGACTTCATTAGTTCCCCCGATTTGAAATCTTCCCATTTATTGCCATGCATTGTGTGGGGTCAAGGTGATAGAATGTATTTAAAGTTTAAACTAAAAATTTCCCTGTTTGTAAGTCTGGAAATCTTGGATGACCTACTAGCTCAAAAGCATTTTTGAAAAACAGCATGTTTAAAAATGACTCTTTCTACCCTCTGCATATCAGTGATGTTCATTGACCCAGATCTACTGACCTCCTCTACTGAGAAGTGTTCAGAATGCTCCATAATTAAGATTCCATTGGTTAAAATTACATTATTTCTGTTTACGTAAGATCAGCATCCTGGCACCATGGATATTTCTTACTGGTTTGATACAAACACTATATCTGGAAAAAACCTCACATAATAACAGGCTAGTGACAAAGCCATAAAAAAACCCCCAAGCAATAACCACCAAAATACTTGAAGCGTGACATCTTCGCTTTTCAAGGAGTGTAAATGTAGCAGCTGGCAGAATTTTATTTACAAAGAAAAGAACAGCAGTGGAAGATTAATTATTGAGGTCATCCTTCTTGAATCCAGAGCAGAATCTGAAGAGTGTCCTTTTTGAAGTCAGCTGTTAGTGAGATTACTAGCTATTACTAGATCCATTACTAAGGATAGCATAAGGTAAGGAAGGAAGTTAAATTCTCTTACATTCTATCATTTATTCCAAAGTATTTAGAAAATTATTCAGTTGTGGAAACACTTTAAAATATGCAGTCTGCACTGGGTGACCTAAAGATTTGAAGACAAAGCAGATGAACAGAAATCATCCTAAAGAAAGGGCCCTATTTCTGTTTTGCACTTTAATAATTTTTCCAGAATCTTTCAATTTTTTTCCCTCTATGTTACCCTTTTCAAGACTTGCTCTTTGTTCTCATTTGGACTCTCCCTAATTGATCCACAGTTTTATCAGACTGCAGCACCTTTAATTGGACAAAACACTTCAGCTAAATTCCTGTCATCTGAACCATATGAAAAGGATTTTTTCCTTCATGTGCTTTGCAGATCCCCATTTCTCCATCAGAATGGGATTTTTCTATTTTTTTCAACAACAGAGCATAGATGATCCTTTCAGTTTAGGAATGACCAAAACTTCTGGCTCCTCCCAGGAGAGCTGCTGATGAATCCAGCCTTTCTCAAGTATGTCCTTCAGCTGCTTACAGGACATTCAGAAAAACCAGAAGTGCATCAGAAGTGCCAATCTGGGAAACATGGACCATTCCTTTAATTATAGATAGACATATTTTATGTGAATCATGTCCTAAGTTTACAAATCCTTTGCCAAAAAAGGAAGGGACGTGCTCAAGGTCTCATGGAGATGTGACATGAGCTTCTATGCAAAATATAAAAGCCCCCGAGACACTAAAGATGAATGAGACTGTCACAGAGTGAATTGCAGAGTCCTTAACTTCCACTGACATGTTAGTTGTACAGCTCTTAACAGCAGGGATGATCATCATTCCTGGGGACCAAAGGGGTTCAGAACAGACTGTGTAATCAGTCAAGCCAAGTACAGTTTTGTTGTGGTAAGAAGCAATGCAGGCTTTGGAGTGAATTATAAAACAACTCTCAAGAGCTTGTTAATGCATAGTACCATGGCCTACACAGCTCCTGTGTATAGAGCTGAGACACAGAAGAGGAAGGATTTCACCTGAGACAGGCATGTCAGAGATACTGGAAGTTCATGTGATTGTATGTGTCTGCCAGACTACCCTTTTAAGCACTTAGGAGCAAATAGGCAGCAAGGGAGCACCACTGTATGTGCAGGTTGGCCAGATCTGTAAGCTTGTTTATCAGCAGCATTCTGAATTGGTCATGAAATTTTAAAGAAATAATTTTCTGAATCCCCAGACATGAACAGGTACATTTTGTAAGCCCACATTATGACCAGAGATGGTATTAGAAATGTAGAGTACATTAAAAGAGATAATTGTGAGGAAAACAAGAGTTGGTTATCAGAAACAGCAAAGATAAAAAGTTTGATTTATGTCAGGATGTATGTATGTCAAGATATGATGAAACAAAACTCCTACATATAAGCGACAAATCATAGAAGAAATGTATGACTGTTAAAAAGGACTTTGAACTTCTCAGCTGAGTTTAGAGAAATCAGAGGAGTATCTGTGAACATACACCACAAAGGCAAGTAAAGAGAAAACATTCACCCATTAAAGACTGAGGAAAGAGGAAAGTTTTGGGGAGTTTTGTTTGGAGTTTCTTTTGGGTTTTTTTTTGGTTGTAGTTGTTGTTGGGGTTTTTTGTTTGTTTGTTTGGGGTTTTTTTGTTGGTTTGGTTTGGTTTTGGGGTTTTTTTTTCAGTCAGCAGTGTTGTAATCTCTGAAGATAAATAAGAGAAACTGATAGAGGAGACACGGGAACATTCACTCGATGTGCCTACTACGTGTTGATATACTGCATGGTGTGGTCTGATAGACAGAGAGAAGGGCAGCAGGAGAAGGCCCCTGGTTTCCTTGTCTGGGTGCTGCTCTCTGGGACAGATGTAGCTCCTGGGAGGTTTCTCTTGGACTATCTATGCATGTGCCTCTGGAGCAGAAGATGGAATGGTCAGCATGGAGCACGAGGGAGGCAGCCAGTGAGAGCCTGTAGTGTTTAGATGTTGGAAGTTTTCTGAGAGGCTTAGGGAACAAACACACATCTTAAAGGTGGTGGGAAGAAGACCTTCCCAGTGGACCCAGTGTTTTTTGCAACCTAGAGCATCAGGAGAAAGCTGCTGGCCTGTGGAAAGGCTGGTGAAAATGATCTGCATGCCAAAGGGCAGCTTCGTTTTCTAACCTTTTCTTGTAATCTGTTTCATCTGTTTGGTTTGACTCATTGTGATGTCAAAACTTACTGCTTTTTGGTCTGCATTTTCAGAAGTCTTGGCTGCGGAGATCTAAACCTTTGCTATTTTTGGCACCTTCCCTGTAAGTGCAGACAGATGCACCTCAAAGTGGTGGCTGGCTCGTGAGCCTTTCAGAGTCGGCAAGACCTGGATACGTCCCACTGAACATTCAGCATGAAGCTGAAATAATTAAGGGAAGGAGTAGCCTTTCCTCATTGCATTTCACTGAAAAAGTGTACATTCCAGTGGAAACTTCTTCCCTGGGAATGCATTACCAGGCACAAGAGAAGTTGGCTGAAGGACCTGCAAAGAGCAGACCTGCTGCTCCTGTTGGTCACTCCAGCACCT
This sequence comes from Rhipidura dahli, assembly GCA_013399225.1. Taxonomy (NCBI): domain Eukaryota; kingdom Metazoa; phylum Chordata; class Aves; order Passeriformes; family Rhipiduridae; genus Rhipidura; species Rhipidura dahli. Next base: position 16,281 of record VXAC01006449.1, on the reverse strand, counting down.
TGTGAGACACAGATCCACTCACTCACAAGCCAGGAATTTATCTCCAAGAGGGCAGAAATTAAAATGCCTTTCTGAAACTGTGCACGGTTGTGTCATGCTGAAAAAGAAGGTGGTTGGTGGTGAGGTTCTTCTGATTGTGAAATGTGTATTACATTGGTGCAACAAGATAAACCCACTGTTAGGAATACTGGATCCTGGACACTGGCTCTCATCCAGCATTCTGTGGTTCGGCAATATAGGTCAGGTATCTCTAATAAAGGACAGTTTTATTAATGCCAGCAAACAGTGCCATGTTTTCCTTTACAGCAGGTCCAAGGCTGGTTACTATGAAGGAGAAACATTTCAGATATTAACTGATTGTAGTGTCTCCTCTTCCTTTGTTTGAAAGCTGTTGCTAGAGGAAAAGGAGTAAAGATCTGAAGTAGGGAGTTCTGTGTGTGAGGACAGGACTCCTGAGCTTTTTGCAGCCCTTTTGGGGAAGCTGAGTTTCCTATATACTGCCTAAAGGAACAAAAATAGACTGGAATAAGAGAACAACACAACTGGGCCTCTTGGAAAAATGCTTGCTTTAGCTAATAGGAAAACTTGCTAGCTAATGTTAAGAGCTACATGGTGACCACTGTACAATAGTAGGCTGCAGCTTGGTTTTTTTTTTTTGTAATAAGAGTTTTTTTCAAGAAAAAAAAACCTTTTTTTTTTTTTAAGAAAAATACTCTCACCACTGCTTACTTACTTATTTACATATACAGCATTTACAAGTATGTCTCTACATATTCAATATTTCTCATTGACAGCTGCATATTTAGTGTATACACTGGATTGCTATTATGAGGTTTCTTCTAATAGTCATTATTGCTTTGTTGTTTTTAGAACTGAAGAATAAAAAGGGAATGGATTTCTGTCAAACATTAACCAATATAGTAGCAGCTTAGTCATAAAATGTGTTTTTTGTAAAAAAAAAACCATAGATTTTGTGGACCTGTGACTTCATCAGCAGAGAAAGGTTAATGTCTGGTGAATGAGGAGAACAGAGTTTTACAGCATTCACAGCAATCACAAGCAGCTTGTAGCCCATGAAAGCAGGGAATCCCAGCAAATATCCATGGATACTGATAGCACTAACCTTTTAAAAGTGTACATTTTCAAAGTTATGTGAGGTTTTATCTTCCTGACAGATGTGATGAAAGTCGTGTAGCTAAAGGTCATGCAATGCCATAAAAATTCAGATTAGGATCATTGGATCAGATGATATGAGAACGATAAGATCAAAGTGTCTGTAATTCCAGGTTTGAAGATAATGGCATTTTTTAAGGCTCTTTATGTCAAGAGACTGTAAATAGCTAGAGGAGTGCAGCGGGCATGGTGTGAGTTCAGAAACACCTTCAGTGCTTGGGTGGATGGATCTACAGGTAGATAAGTTAAGTAAGACAATGTGAATAGATTTCTGTCTTTCCCTCCACACTTTGCTTTTTTGCCCCTGAGTTATGTTGTCATATATTGTAGTACAGTACTCAAATATACAGGTTTTATCCACAGAGTTGAGATAATGATCAAGATTTTTGATGCATCTATCACAATTACAAAGGCCTATTATAAATAGTCCATCAGTGGACTGTCCAACCAGATGTCCTGGTTTCACCCCAGCCAGCAGCCAATCCCCACATAGCAGCTTGATCCCAGCAGTGGGATCAGGGAAAAAATTGGAAGGGTAAAAGTGAAAAAACTCATAGTTTGAAATAAAGACAGTATTGGTTTGAAAACAAACCAGTGGGAGGTCACAAGTCAAGATTGAAATTTATAGAAAAGGTAGGAACAAGCAAAATAATATAAGGAAAAAGGTACAGATAAAGTCCGATACAACCTGATACCCTATTAGGGTGATGGCAGCAGTCCAACTGAAGTGATCCAGATGAAGCGATGATCCGATAGAAGGTCCAGTGTCCAGCTGAAGGTCCGTGGTGGCTCTTGTCCTCTGGTCACCCAGCAGACAGGGCTGAAGCCAGGTAGTTCCAGGGCCAGCTTATATCCAGGTGGGAATGCCCAGCTTCCTGCTCCTGGGTGGAGCATCTCACAATAGGATGAGATAAGTCCATGAGTCATTGGGTGGCTTCTTGATGGCCCATTGTCTGTTATCAGGGGTGGGTCATTAGCAGGTGATAACAGCTAATGGCCCACAGCTGGTGGTAATAGAATACATCTATTTTTAACCTAGGACAAGACACAGTTTAATAGGGAAAGCAAAAGCTGTGCCCATAAGCAAAGCAAAATAAGGAATTAATTCAGTGCTTCCCATGGGCAGGCAGGCGTTCAGCCCTCTCCTGGAGGCATTATGTGTAATGGTGACTTGGGAAGACAAATGCCATCAGTACAAATGCCCCCCTTCTTCCTTTTTTACTCCGATTTATATATTGAGCATGATGTCACATGGTCTGGAATATCCCTTTGGTCAGTTTGGGCCCCCTGCCCCCTTCCCAGCATGGCAGCACAGAAAGCAGAGAAGGCCTGGGCTCTGTGTGAGCCCTGCTCAGCAATACCAAAAACATCTCTGTATGATCAACCCTGTGTTCAGCACAAATCCAAAACAGACCCCCATATCAGCCACTGTGAAGAAAGTAAACTGTACCTGAATTAAAACCAGCACACCTGTGCATAAAAATGGGGATCCTAAAATACTACCAGTATTGTTGAACAAAAGAATTACTGATGTACACAAAAGAAGGAAGAAGGTGATAAGAAAATAAGTATTTAGGTAATGTTCACCTCAATTTTGGCTGTCTGAACTGAGGTGCTCAGATTAAGTTTTTTGCTTCTAAGACAAAGCACATGTCTATATCCAATTAGATGCCCATTTTATCCCATTTTTTCCTCTCCATAATTCACCTCCTGAATGCAGCTCCACCCAGCCTATTGTCATTATTTTTTCTTCAGGGCTTTATTTCCTTCCTTTTTAGTCTGTTCATGCATCTTCTCTTAATATTTTTTTTATAATTTCTGGACTTTTCTCCCTTCCTTACATTTTTTCTTTCCTTCAGCAGTCTTGCTTTTTTTTTTTTTTCTTGCCAGAAGGAAGAGGAATTAGTGACAAATGGGTGAATCCCAGAAGTTTGGTTCCTTATCTGATGTCTCTTACATTATGAACTTTTGTGCTTCTAGAATTGGCCTACAAAGTTCATGAGAACAGAAAACTCATGAGAAAAAACTGTCTTGCATGATTTTGAGTGTTTTCCCCTTTTCACTTGGCTAAGGATACAATTTGAATGGAGGACTTTGGCAATCTTACTTGTAGAAGTTGCCAGAAACTGGAAGCACAAAGACGTGCAAAATGAAAATAAATTAGCCAAGGGTTTCAAAGCTAAAAATAATTTGGTTTGCAGAGTTCAAGTTTTAACAAAAGGCTCAGGGTCAGGAGCTGGAAAATGTCTAATTTGATATGGCTTAAATTTATCCATTGATAAAGTTTTCTGAGGTTTTACAATTTGGGCCTTGTATTCAACATGGGTCTGAAAGAAAGAAGAGTTGTATTTATTCTGTCAAATTCCTGCCTCCTGTGGATCAGTGAGCTCTCTTTCATGCACTGGGTGCATTCTTACACTGCAGAAGTTATGATCCCTACCATACAGAGGATGCACTGCAAGGAGGCAGATAAAAGAGATTTATTTTCCAGAAAACACAGTCGCAAGGAGTGCTGGCAGCAGATGCAGGTGCAGAATTCTGTTTAGAAACAGATCACACAAAACCCATTTTTGGCCTCTAAAGAACAAAGCTTTCTAACACTACTTTTTCTAACAACAACCTTAACTCCAGAAGCTGGAGGGTGACTATAAACCACATGTGGTCAAGAGTTTCAAAGCAAACTGAGTGCTACAGATGTGTGATGAGGTTCATAGTGATGGTAAGTGCCAAGGCTTCTTATAGAAGCTGCCTTCAGCCACCTCTTAAAAACCTTAGACTTTATGAGAAACGAAAAGGTGGGTTTTTTCTTTTGTGTGATGGAAACTCTAATTTAGTTTTCCACAAGTACTTTTTGTTCCTAAAATAGTGACTTAATGTAAATCTAAAAATATTTTCTATAGGATTGGATGGCACCTAATTTTTGTTACTAAAAAAATGACTGAAGAAAATATTAATTTTTTATTGCAGTAATAATTTTATTTTTCAAATGTGAATTGAAATAATAGAAAAATGGGCATCTCAATACAACTTTGCTGTTATATACTCTTTTTGAACACCATAGAAGACTGAAGTACTGCATTCTGCTTACACTTGAGCATTTGTTTTTGGATTGACTCCCAGATAATTGCTTATATTTGTCTGGCATTAATTTGAATTTCTAGATGAAATCAGAAAAGAATTTTAAAAAAACCAAAAAACCAAACAACAAAATACAAGAATTCTAAAATAGATCTTATAATAAATTTATTGGTAGATCAATAATGTGCCAGAGCAGAAACAAATATGAGTTATGGAGCACAGGACAATCTTTCAAAAAGAAGTCATAAAAACTTAATGTGTCTGGAAGAAAATGAAGTCCAAATGTTTTACATTAAATTTAGGAAACCAGTGCCTTTTAATATGACTTACAATTTTTTACTGTAGTTTGTTGTAGTGCACAATATAATTGCTAAAGGAAAAGAGAAATATTTAAAAATTTTAAACTAAAAAAGAATAAAATTATGTTAGTTGCTGCAAACAAAGCTACTTAATGACTGTAAGATAATTCATACATTGGTGCTCATACAAATGCTTAGTATTATTGTGCATAATGTTAAGTGGAAATGCAGAGAATCTGGCAGCTAAAAGAGCCACAACAGGTAAAATAAAGTAAAGGTAAATAAAGTTGATATTTCTCCAGCCTAAACAAGTAGAGTTTAGTAGAAAACAGGTTTAAGATCTTAGAATGACACTGTAAGTAAGCTGTTACTTACATGAATCCTTAGCACAAGGAACACAAGCCCTGAAGTCAAATTATGGATCCAAGGATGAAGACCACAAATTTAAACAGAAGATTCCAAGCTGAATGCCTCTAATTTACCTCTGCAGCTTATGTCAATATGCAACTCTATGCAAATATCAGGTGTTTTAGTACATTTTAAAAATCCTTTTTACTCCTGAGAATAATTGGGCATAGGCTATTAACTGATTACTACTCTTATAGGCCGTCATTTAAATATTTAGAATGTTTCACTGTCCTTGGTGCCTTTAGTGACCTCTCCTGATGAACGAGGAGATCAGGGTGTGAGGAGACAAAAGGTGGGGCCAGTCTCAATCAGGGTCTGTCCCCATCCGACAGGGAATATCCTAGGAAGGTAATCCATGGAGCAAACAGGCCACTGAGGAGTCATCTCCAGGGAAAATAAGGAGCAGGTTAGCTTTTATATTCACAGGGCTCTATAGGGCAAAACTGGAGAAAAGCTAAACTGAAAGCTTCTGCAGCAGCTTCAGAGGGGAAAGGTAACACTAAGGACATCTTGGAAGTCTGCCACAGACCTGACTATCCTGACTGATAGGAAATGGGAAGAGGCCTTCTCCAAACAACCAGAGGAAACCTCCCACCTGCAGGCACCTGCTTTTATGGGTGGTCTCAGCCATCCAGACAGCTGCTATGGGGTCAATGTGCCTGCATGCAGACAGCCCAAGGCTGGACTGCATGGGTGACACATTTCCAATGCAAATGTTAGAGAGGATTTCCAGGGGTGCTGCTCTGCAGGACTTACTGCCCACAGACTGAGAAGGACTGGAAAACACGGACACTGGTGGCATCTTGAGCTGCAGGGAGCAGGAGGCAATGAAGCTCAGGATTTGGAGGATGTCTGGAAATAAAGCTGCAGAGCTAGGGCTCTAGACTTTCAGAAAACAGAGCTGATTATTCAAGGAATTGCTAAGCAAAGTCTTTTGTGAAGCAGCCGTGCAGTGGTACCCAACAGAGCTGGATGACTCCTTCACAGTGAACTCACTGACGGATCAAGACATCCTTTTATGTGGGAAAACAAGAAGTTTCAGAACAAGACCAGCTTGCCTGAAAGGGTGCTTCTTGATGAACTGAAATACAGTGAAGGTGTTTGAAATGGAAACAATAACAGGCCACAAAGAAAGAATATAAAATGATCACTCAGGTACTTAGGGACAAAATCATGAAAGTCAAAACCCTAAAGTTAAAAATAGCTTCATTATATTGAGCAAGGACAAATTGTAAAGGAAAGATCTGGGGCTGCCGGTGTATAAGAGACAACACAATGTGGGTTATATGGAAAAAGCTGAAGTACTCAGGGCCATTTTCACCTTTCATATCACAGGCAGAACCTTCTCCCTGATCCCTGCAGGTATCAGAACAGTTTGGGAAGGAGCCAGTGCTGTGTGAACAAGCCAGAAACAGCTTCATCCTGACATATTCATATTCCTGGTACTGACCTAAAGGTGCTGCAAAAGTTGGCTGCTGTAGTGGCCTTCCTGGCTGCTGTGATTCCAAGGCTGCTGTGTATTGTCTGTGAAAAATCATGATGAATGGAAAAAGTACACAATACATTTGTATTCAAGAATGGCAAAAAATAGGATCTGGAAGGCCGTCAGCTGCTGGCTTACCTCAATCTCTGCAATCCCTGCAAAGATTGTGGTGCACGATCTTCTCTTGGAATCCATTTCTAAACTCCAACGGGACAAGGGGGTAATCAGAAACAGACATCCTGATTGCTTTCTGTAGTGAAACAACTGGTTATGAGGGGAGAGGGGTGGATATGCCTTTAGTAAGGTTTCTGACCCCAGACCTCTCATCTGGAAGCCAAGAAAGGATGGGCTGGATGGTCAGACCATTGGGTGAGTTGAAATAGCTGTGTTCAGGTGATGGTCAGTAACAAGCAAAGTATTCCAGGGTTGATAATGGAGATGATGTTCCTCAGTATTTTTATCAGTGACCTGTATCATAAAGCAGAAAGCACTGTTCAGCAAATTTGCAGGCATCATTAAGATAGGAAGGAGCTGCTGATACAGCAAAGGACACAGTTTGTATCCAGACTGACCTTGAGAAACTTGAGGATTGTGCCAGCATGAATTTCAACAAAAAGAACAAATATCTGCACCTGGAAGGCTGGGAACAGGCTGGCTGAGTAGCGGTCTTGCTGCAGGAGACCTTGGGAATACAATGAAGGACAAATAATTACTGACTCACATAGGTTGAAAAAGTCTCTGGAGACTGACTTGTTGAATTTTTGGCCATTTGAGGTTACTTAAAGCCTTGCCTTACTGTATTTTGAATATCTCCACACCTCAACTTGATATGGTTTATCTACCCTCATGTTAGGAATTCTCCCTTACACTGAGTTGGAATTTTCTGTGTTTTCCTTCCTGCACCTCAGAGAAGAGTGGCCCTATTCACTCTACACTCTCCCAGTACATTGTAGGTAGCAATAGCCACAGCCTCCTCCTCCATACTGTCCTGTGCTTCAGCCTCCCAGCCACCTTGGTGACTCTCCTACTGGAGGGATCCCAAAGCCACATGTCTTTCTTTGTGCTGGAGTGAACCCAAAACAGGACACAGAACATGTGGCCTCACAGAGCTGGAAAGAGGGAATAGTCACTTCCCTTGACTGTTTGCTAAACTCTTTAAATACAGCCCAAAAGCCGGCTGTCTTCCTTTGCTGCATATGCACACTACTGACTCATTACCAGTTTCTTTTCCTCAGGGACACCAGAGGATTTTCTGAAAAACTACTGGAATAAGAAGCTAAAGTGCACTGCCATTATGAACAAGGAGAAGTAGACAATGGGCTATGGCAGACATTAGGAAGGTGTGGTCACACAATTGGAGCAATTTACTATAACCCTCTGCATGGCTCTGGTGAGACTACATCTGGAATGCAGCAGCCTGCTTTAAGTCCCCCTCTCAAGCAGATGTTGAGAAATGGCAGGAGTCTGAAGGAAGCCTTCTTCAGTGGTCAGGGATTTTGAAGAGAGGGCCTTTGCAATGGGGTTAGGACAGCTGGCTCATTCAGCATGGAAAAGGGGAGTTAAGGGATAGTCTGGCAGCAGCCTACAAACACTTGAATGGCATTTGTAAAGGTGTGGATCTTACATCTTTACAGTAGTGGCAAATGATACGAGACAACAGCACAGAGAGGTTGGAGAAACAGGCCTGGATCACCCAGAGAGCTGATGGAGTTTCCATTCAGGGGGGTTTTCAAGCCTTGGTTAGACAAAGTGATGCCAGGCCTGATTTAGTACTGGCAATTGTTTCTCTCTGAGTGGGATTTTGAGACTTGCAGAGGTTTGTTTCAGAAACATTTGTTTCTGTGATCTGATGCTGTTATGTAGGAAAACCTCACACAAATAAATTGTGCTGCTCACCAGAAATTACTGATACTTTTCAAAACCCAAGGTGGCACAGCTTATCAACTTTCCATTGATAAGCACCAAAATAAAAATGAATTTTTATTTTTAAATTTGAAATTCTCTGTAGCGATTCACATGTTGATTTTGACCTTCCTGTTTAACCTCTGTAGTCCTTCTTAGCTAGAAACTAAAGCATTTACCTTAGAGTAGCTAAAAATGATAGAGGATTAGTTACTATTGTTCTCAAAGAAGGCTGAAAATCCTTTGGTTACTATTTCTTCTTTCACAGAGGTTAGTGTTCTGAAATGGAAGATGGTTAGGAGTTTATATTTGCTTGGAAATTCTTGTGAATATTAAGAAGTCAGTAGTAAGGACTATTGGTGTGGCAACTGTATTTCCCAATGAACCTCACTGGTGATTTAGACAAGTGCAAAATCTGTCTGTGAAAGTATCCAGACATTTCAAGCAACGCAACAAAATTCACTAATTTATTCCTCATGAAGCTGCTAATACCAATAGAAGTATCACTAGAGAAAGAAGCCTATATCTTAGTTTGCATTAGCTTAATGAAGTTGTTAGTATACTTATGTTAGCCTGTGTTCAGTAGATTCTGTTAACCTCAAATATTGATCTCTTTGATCAAGGAAGTATTCCTTCATGTGTCATATATTAATGCATTCTCCTGGCTTAAGATTTGCTAGAAATGTTGGAAAAAAGAATTCTATTTCTTTTTTTTTTTTTTTTTTTAAGTTATGGAGCTCAGTACAAGTAGGGAAAAAGAGTTCATGCCTGATATTCCTTATTTTGAATGAGCAGGAAGCATGACCTGAGCTGCTTTGTTTGTATGTGTTGGCCAATAGTCCAGATGCTAGAGGGGAACTTGGTGTTGTTGACAGCATCAAACAGCTTGCTCTCTGTAGTGAAAAGTGGGCATTGAAGTTATGAATTGTGTTATTCCTACAGGGGTAAAAATAATGCATGGCTGCCTGCTCAGAACACTGATGTAATAGAATTTTAATTGTTCTCATTATGAAAGTTTTATTAAGTGCACATATTTAAGTGAAGTTTTTGCCAGGATACCAATAGCTTTTTCAAGCTGATCAAACAGTTGGACTTTTTTGAAATAGTATGGTCTGTGATGTTTATTGGAGTCAGACAAAGGGACTGAGGGTTTCCAGAACTTTTACCCCTTTTGTTCCAAACAGCAGGTTAATTTTTAAATGCTTAAATAGCATTCACAGCTAGACCAAAAATAACTTAACATTGTAATAAAAGCAAATAATAATTTCTTTGCAAAGAGAAAGCTAAACTAAAGAGCTGGAGGACCATGCCACTTGGAATGCATATTTAAAGTTAATCACTGATCTGTTTAGATTGGAGTAATTTGGAGTATGGGAAATTTCAAAATGTTTTGGATTAGCCAATATTGTTGAAGAGGTGACCTGGCAAAGCATAAAGCCTGTGTGTCAATAGCCAGGAGATCATTACTTTGTGATTCTTCTTGAGCCTAGAAAAGGCTTCCACACTATAAATCTTTTCTTTTTCTTTTCATACTTAAGTCTCCAGGCCTTTACTTCAACATTTTCCCAATAATAATAACAAAGGTTCAGTTGTGTACAATGTATGACCCCTGGTTCTACAAATACATATGAACTGCATATTCTGCTTATGAAGAGTCCTAAATCAATGGAAATATTTTTCCATGTGAAATTAATTGTGCACATAACTGGGAAATCCAGGCCTGAGCAGTGTGTTTGCTTTCTTTTGCCTGTATTATGTTAGAGCCCTGCCATGGGAAAACCCTGAGATGTTTTTCAAGGAAATCTAGTTCAGAAATTAGTCCTGTTTCAAAGACTGGGGTGAAGTCAAATAAAGGGTCTCATCAGTCTCCTGGAAAAAAATTCCCTTACCTAAAGGCTAAGAAAGGAAGAAGCTGCTGAGAGAGTTCAAACTGGGAACAGGGCCATAATGGTCCTTTTATAGCATAACTACCTGGATGGATATAATTGGCTGTCTACAACATCCAAGCTATGCAGAAAACAATCCAGAAATGTCTAATGACCTGACTTCTGCAAAACTTCTAACAAAGGCAAATGGTGCAGAGCGTAGTCTGACCTCTGTCTCAATTAAGGAACTGTGATAAACACACAGAGGCTCTGGTTGCAATTTTTAGCCCAAGATCTGCACAACCTCCTAATTGGTGGTGCCCAGAATGTAAAACTCTTGCTCCCTTTATGGGATAAGCAGTACATGTGCAGTTATGAAAGTTCTCTTTTATTTTATATTGCAAGTTGATAATGTTCTCTCAACCAATGAGAAGTTGCTTTTTAGGTAGACAGAATATGGTCACTAGAGATTTTGAGAAGTGTTTTCCATGAATTTGAAGAATGTTTTGAAGCTGGGGAGAAAAAGAAACAAATGTCTGCAACAGAACTTTCCTTTTTCCTTCTTATTGCCACATGGTTGAATATACCAAGTTCCTGCTGTATTATAAAGCCCTGTCTGCTAGTTTTCCACTAAGTCTTCGTGCTTTAGCCTTTTTTTTTTTTAATCTCAGTTCATATGTCAATAAAATTAATAGACTGCAACATTTTTGTGTCATCTAGCAGCCAAATCAAGGAAATAAGAGGAAGGTGATCTTCCTCTATGTGAGTGACAAATATAAGTAATAATCCCTTGTTGAACTATTCTTCAGAAAAATAAGTAAAAGAAAGCAGGCCCCTGTCCCTGTTCCTTGCCCACAGGGTTTGTAATAGCAGTACACAGAATAATCTTGGACTCACAGTGATTTGTTTTGATGAGCCAACAGCAACTTCAGAAGAGTCCATCCTAACAGATCTAGCTGCTGGCAGCTGTGAGTGCTTCAGCATGATTTCAGGGTGGAGTCTCCTTACTACAAACCCCTACAGGTTCCTGAAATTCTACCAGTAAAATTAATTCCAATTAGGATTCCAATACTGCCCACTTCTTAGAAGACTGGGGAAAATCTGCACAATGCAAACTGTTTGTCACAGTCCTGTATAAAAGGACACTATTTCTTTGAATCTGCTTACTGTAAAATAGCCCTGGTTTAGGGTTTATTATTCAATTTCCTAAGGTTGCCTGAGAAGTAAGAGGTTCTGGTCTGAAGAGTGGATCTCATGTAATGTTAATGTTGCATACTTTATTTACACTGCAGGTCCTGCTCTCTGATCAACCTTTATGTCACTTATTATGATCACATTGTGGCTTAAACATGATGTCTGGTGTCTTTTTTCTCTAAGTCAGAGCTTCCAACTTTTCTCATTTGGGTCCTGTCACTGTGCAGATGGTAAACATTATCAGTGATGATGACAGCAGCTCCCATCTCGGCTGTGGCCCATGCACACATGAGGAGAGATTTATACTGTGACACTTTTCCATCATACTTCTCTCACATATTTTCTCCTCCACAAACTCACCTGGTTGAATTTTCTGCCACTTGCCTCTCTTCTCACACCTCATTTTGAAAGAAGTGTAGAAAAGTCTGCTGTAAGTTGGTACAGAAAGAAAAAGAAGATACAAAATGCTACTATCAAAGTAGCATCATGGTGAAAATTGAGACCAATTTTTATTCTTGTTCTGTTGTTTTATGGACTTTTTTTTTTTTAAACTATAAGTAGAATGTTCCTAAGAAGATCACCAATGATGTTTCTGATGGAGACAAAACTTTGAGGGTCTTCCTCAAACTAAACCTAAGTTTTAATTAATTTCCCATTCTAAAAATTATTTGGCGTTCCAAAAAAGGAACTTGGGAAACACATACTGCTCAACAAACTGTTGAAATAGAATGTTTCATATTAGTGCATTGTGCCAGACTGAAGTGTGATACCTGCAACTCATCACAGAAGCCAATACCAGCTTGGTGGATAACTGGATGGAGAGACCACCCGGGAGTTCCTGGTGCTATAAACACAAGCCAAGAAACTGTGGCTGAACCCTTGGCAAACATCTGACAGTGGAAACCTAATGAGTGGGAAGACTTCAACTGACCCTATTGTCATTCCAAGATAACAGAACAGAGCATAAGAAAGTTATTGATTTTCATTAATTTATTTGAACAATGAGGGAACAATAAGAAATTGGGAATATCTTTAATCCTGGAGACATACACATCAAAGAACACTGACATCTTACAGAATAAAAACAATTAATTGTGTGAGTTATTTTTAGGAATGAGTGGCAATTACGAAGGTGAATTTCATACAGTAATATCATTGAATTCTTATCTGAAGTTGTTGACTCACAAAAGGGTATAACTGCCTTAAGGGACCTTGATAAGCAGGCTGACAAGTACCTCAAGAAATTTAGCAAAGAGAAATGCAAAGATCTGCACTCGGAGGGAATGAACCCAGGCTGGAGACTGGCTGGTAGGGAGAAAATCTCTAAAAGGTCTGATGATCCTGGTGCACTAGAAGCTGGACAGGAGTCTAGAGGATGCTCTTGCAGAGCAAAAGGCTCATCACATCCTGGACTGCAGCAGCTGTTTGGTACAGAACCACAATTAGTCTGCTCCACTCAGCCCTTGTGAGTCCATGTCCGCAATGTCCAGTTTTCAGCTCCCCAGGATTACATCCCCAGAAAGAGATTAGCAAGGGATGGTACCCAGTGCAAAGATACCAAGGCAGCTGGGGAGTTGACACATAAAAGGCATGACGAGGTGCTGAGGGGTGTGGTTTGTTTAACTTGGAGAAAATTGACTTTAAATAAAGCCTGCAGAACCAACCTATGCATGAGCAGCTAGATCAGTACATGGCCCCTTGTCTTCAGATGAAGACTGAGATTCTGCCCTAAGATATTTCAGGATGAGATACTTCTACTTGGCACTCTCATCCAAATTAAGAAGCTATTATGTATGATTAAATAACTTGTATGATGTTTCTCAAGAATGATTCAATTTCTTATCACTTGTATAAGCATTCTGCAGCAAGAGGAATGAAAGCAGAAATGTCAGCATCTCAAACTGGTTCACTCTCTGGATAACTTTGAAATTCTGGGGAAAAAAAGGGACTGGCTTCATGTTTAAGATGTCTATAAAAGTGCATACACTCCTGTACAGCTAAGATTCATGGAGCTAAGAATAATTCTGTGAATGAGATGTGTGCATGGGGCCTTTGTAGAGGGTTAGCAGCCCCTTTTACTGGCATTTGTTGTCGTCCTGGACTCAGGAGGACTTTATGGGCTGGCACGAAGTATGTCAGACCACATTTATTTAATCTGGGAACTAGTAAACTAGGCAGAATTTTAAGACTAATGAAATGTTTTCAAAACTAACAAAAAATCCTACTATTATATTAAATTCATTACAGACAAACACAACTTTTTCTTTACCGCAGGAACATGAAAATTTGGCTCCCAAATGTAGGTGTTTCACTTGAACCAACTTTAAAATAAATCAATGCAACAAATGAACCCTTGCTGCTCTATATTTTGGTTCATGCTAAAAAATTATGGGAAGATTGTAGTAAACTTCCTTATTAATTAAAATTTAGCACAGCATGTGAAATTATTTATATCTCAAAATTTACCAGAGACTAATCCCTGGCAAAATTTCTGTTATTTCCCAACAGTTTACTTCAAATGGTAGTCCCTGGTCACTGCTTTTTCATCTGAACTCCTAGGTTACTTTTCAAATATGGAAAATTCAACTGACTGGTTTCTGGGTTGCCAAGACCCCAAGTCACAACCCAAACTGTACCTCACAGCTGAGTAGTAGGCACTGGATTTGGGGAATCTGAAATAGTTTAGAGAGATCTATTTGGTCTGGTAAGCACAGCCCTGAAATCACTTTCCAAGACCACCTTTGCCAGCCCTTCCACTCATGAGGCCTCTAAGTACAGCCTGAAGTACACGAGGCCAAGGTACAGCCTGGGCAATATGGACCTGGTGGGATGTGGGGGATTTCAGCCCAGGGAAGGGTCTGTCCTTTGCTCACCATATGAAATGTGGCCAGAGAGCAAGCAGGAAGGATAGTCCCAGCTACTGCAGCTCCACACACTGCTTGGCAGTCTGGATATAGAGCTTAACAAAGTCAATCTCTAAATCCCATTGACTAGGCTTTGCCATGGGCTCAGCTCTCCAAGGGACACCTGCAGTGTGGAGAATTTTTCTAGGCTCCTTTGATGGATGATGAAACTCCTACAGCCCTGCCATACTTTTTGTAGCTCAGGCACACACACACCCTGAATCCCAGCCAGACGGAAGCCTTGTCTCACTGGTCTCTTCTGCAGAGACATAACTAGACTATACAACTTCTATAAGTCAAATTTGCAAGAGAGCAAGGGAAGTCTGGCTGTCCTTCAGTAACTGATCCAGATGAAACATAACCCCTTCTGAGTCTTATTCTTCACTGTAAGGTAATCTCAGGTCCCCAACCAGCATCTTTTGTGCTATAAAATACCTTTCCTGGTCAGTTCATGCACTTTCTTTTGAATCATGATCCTCCTTTACTATGGTCTGACTTGACAGGTCCCACAGCTAGACAGCTTTTCTCTATTATGAAAATGTGCTTCTCTCCTTCTCCTACATTGCTTTTGTTTGCCTTCTGACATACTGTGTTCTCTGTGTTTTAAATGCTACCAGTAGAACTTATACTTCAAAGTTCTGCAGATGGGGGTTTTTCAGTCCTGAGTGCCAGCTATATTCAAAATTATGGGACAGAAGTTTATCATAATTATCTCAGTGGCTGATCCCAGACACTGTTCCTGTACCAGCTGGCAGTGAAAACTGCACTGTGCCATCACACCTGACTGGGGAGGAGGGCAGGGGAAATGAGGGCTTATCCTGTGCCATGGTGGTTCACTCCATACTCACAGCCATAAAGAGATCCATGAGAAAATGCTCTCTTGCTATACTGAGCTCAAAGACTGCCTCATCCAGAGGTAGGTACCCCCAAATGAAAAGTGCAGTTCCTTGACAGATGTACTGGCGTTCTGTACTATAACAGTGATCAAAGAGCTGTAGAGCCTGAGCTGTTGCTTGCTTGTGGAGCAGCATTTCTGCTGGGTTGGCTTCATGCCATGCTGGCACAAAATCAGAGCCTGAGTGCCCTTTGCAAAACTGCTCTCAGGGTCTTCTCACAGCTTTACTGCTTGCTGACAAAGACAGAAGATAAGGTGGCAAGGTACTGCTGAAAAATCCATATTTACAATCTAAATGGCAGATTTACTGCTGCTGGAATGAAATGCAAAGGTCTCAGGTGACCCTCACTGCAGTGTAGCCATCTACTGTGACTGATGCAGAGGGCTGAGCAGGGTGAGGTGGGTGTGAAAAGGCATCCAGGGGAGGCAGGGAGGTCCAGGTGTGCTGCTGCTCCCAGGGAGGGCTGAGCAGAGCCCTGCTGCATGCTCTAAGGCCAGCTGTTGATAAAATGAGCACAGCCACTACAGCCACACTGCTCAACACAGTAAAACTTTTCATTACATTCTCTGGGCAGGAAAGCACACTTTTTCACAGAGGTTCATATAATTGTCTGCATACACCCTCAGCACAATAATGGCAGGTGTTTCTGGTTCACATGCCATTTGCACTTAAGCACTTCTGGCATGGATATGCCTGCAAAGAGAAGCTGGCAGGATGCCATCACTTTGAGGTGCTGCAAACTCCAGCCCCTTGGTGCTCTCCCCTTCCTTGGCTAAAAAAAGTTGCATGGGGATGCCTCTTTGCAAAGTCAACTTCATTAAATATCTTCTACTCCTCAGAGATCCCCAAACAGTGCCTGTGAAGGCAGGACACCTATTTTTACATTGGAAGGAACTCTCTGGGATCTCATAGCAGGATTTTAGGAAGGCTATTTGAAGTAAGTTTGGTTTAAACCTCCTGTTCAGGATGCACTGTATTTGCAAGGCAGATGGGTCAGCTCAATTTACTTTGGGTTTCAACACTTGCACACTCTTCTCTCCATGATCTTCTTTCCTTCTCTTTTTCCCCCCTTTTTTCCCC
>VXAC01006443.1:223726-237110 GCA_013399225.1 Rhipidura dahli | reverse complement strand
TCAGGTTGTATCTGACTTTCAGTACTTTTTCCTTATTTCTAATTTTTTCTATTAATTTTAATTCTGACTTGTGATTTCGAACTGGTTTGTTTTCAAACCAATACACTGTAGAATTCTTTTCTTACCAATTGCTTATCATTTTGCCAAAGTGGAACCATTAGGCTCATTTTCCAGTCAGAGTTATTTTCCTTCCAGGGTAAGGAAATACTTGTAGTGGTGTTTGGTTTGGTTTTGGTCTTTTTTTCTTGTAAGTTTCAGCCAAAATGGTCCAGTTTGTGCAAGAATAAGGAGAGGGAAGCACAACTTTTCGGTTTTCACCAGTTTAAAAAAAAAAAAAAAANCACTTCATTTGGACTGCTGTTACCACCCTAATAGGGTATCAGGTTGTATCTGACTTTCAGTACTTTTTCCTTATTTCTAATTTTTTCTATTAATTTTAATTCTGACTTGTGATTTCGAACTGGTTTGTTTTCAAACCAATACACTGTAGAATTCTTTTCTTACCAATTGCTTATCATTTTGCCAAAGTGGAACCATTAGGCTCATTTTCCAGTCAGAGTTATTTTCCTTCCAGGGTAAGGAAATACTTGTAGTGGTGTTTGGTTTGGTTTTGGTCTTTTTTTCTTGTAAGTTTCAGCCAAAATGGTCCAGTTTGTGCAAGAATAAGGAGAGGGAAGCACAACTTTTCGGTTTTCACCAGTTAAAAAAAAAAAAAAAAAAGGCAGCTGGGATAAGCATTTGTTATCTTTGTTGTGGAAATAAATTCTGTGATGTTTTGAAGTGTTCTGATACCATCTTGCTCCTTAAAGAAACCCAATAAAAATTAAGTGTTCTGTCTTCATAGCTGGGCTTGGTGAAAGTACAGCAAACAAGGCAATGTTTAGGCCCTCACCTGGAAGAGCAGAGCTAAAGCAGAATGTTGAATTTGTGTGCCCTGGAATGCCCTGTCCCTTTTATGCCCCAGCTGAAGGAGGTGATGAATACACCCAAACATACACAGCTGAAGGCTACAGCAGAATGCAGTGCAGAGCTTCAAGGTGTAACCATCCTGGCATTCTCAGTGTCTCCGTTTGGCCCTTTAAACTGTCTTGTTTTCATGTTGTATTTTGAAGCCAATGAGCCACAGGTTCACTTTAGTCTGTGAGGGTCAGGCAGGTTTCCAGCCTCTGAGCTGTGGCTCTTCTGCATCCCCCTTCGGTCCTGCCAGTGTCCTTTCTCTGAAGGAGGGTATGGAGTTCCAGTAATGCTCACACAAATAGTTGCTCTGTAATTGCTATCATTCCCGTGGTATGTTTTATTGGCAAACATCAAGTGTATCTGAGGCCTGCTCTCAATGCCAAGGGCTTTTTAAGATGTGCTGAGCACCTCTCTGCCTCTCTGAGTTCAGCTGGTGTTGACAGCTCCAAATACCTTGCAAGAGTAAGCACTTGGCATATAGGGCAAGTGAGACAATCAGCATTTTATGCATGTCAGGATGTGACCATGCTTGTTTTAATCCACTTTCCAGTAAGCTTCTTTGCAGAAAAACATCTCTTGCACTTAATAAAGCCTGTGCCATCAACCAAACAGCAGCAGCAAGTGTAATTACAGACTGCTTATGAGAAGGCTTTTGCATGAGAGTGTTATCTTTTGCTTTAGCCGTGTTCGTAGCCTATTAAATTTTAGATGACTCAAATAAGGTTTTCTTTCTTGTTCACGTAAAAATGTGTCCCACGTTTTCATGCAGGTAATTGCATTATCTGAACACAGGGGGTCTTCACACATTTTGTCAGAGAGGTGCTCCCGATGCCAGGTCTCTGTCCCAGTGCGTCTGTGCATGGAACAGATTTTATGACACTTAGTGCATCACGCTGACCATGGGCTGAGCATTACAAGGTTTTGGAATTCTGTAAGGTGGTGTTCCCCACCATCAGAAGGGGAACAAGGGTTGAGGTCTCTGTTAATGGGGCTTTCACCCATCTTCTGCTGACAAAGCACGTGCGGTATTGATAAAAGAGGAGGAAAGGAATGAAGTGAAAATGCGAGGAGACAGAACTCTTCAATCCCAGATCATATAATCTGTCCCTAAAACAAGCATTTTGTGTTGGAACACCACACAAAAGTGCTCCACTGATGTTCCACACACCAAGTCTTTCCATGTTAGCAACAGACCCCTGTGATCAGTGGAAAATAAACACATTTTTCAGTTTAGTTCTCCTTGGCACCAGTGAATCCTTTGTATCGCCCCACCATGGCAAAGCTCTGCTAGCAAACCTGGCTATGCATAGAGAACGCTTTGTCATTTATCACCTAAAAGTGTGTTCTTTTCTGGAGAGCTGCTGCTTTTAATGATAGATTTTTGGTGATGTGAATGTAAAATACATCACAGTTTCGGGTATCTTTTTAATTTTATGGATGGTGCAGCTTAAAACCAGGTACATCAAATAAAATAACTACTGCTGAGAGTGAATAAAAGTTGGCAGGTATGGTAGTTTAAAATAGCCCTATTTTCACCTTAAATATAGCCATGTTTAATTGAAATCTAGTGGTAGCTATGAGACAGCTGCTACATCAAAGACCAGTGACAGCCTGCTGAGGTTAAAAGAATACAGGCTGCCTGTGTCTCTGCTGAGATAAAGTGGCATCACAGAGAGCAGAGCAGCAGTTAGATTGATGAAAAGTTAAGTTTTTAAAGCACTGATTTGTAAAGTCCTCATGCAGTTTTATTTATCGTTTGTTTCTCTCTGTCCTCCTAATAAAACAGGTTTCATTCTGAAACCATAAATGTGATGCAGATCCCCAGCTGATGCCAACTGATTGAGCTCAGCTGGGAAGGAAGCCACAGATACAGCAAGTCAGTCAGGTGTCCCCCTGAAATTCTGCCAGTGTAGGAGCAAAAATGATAGAATTTTGACTTTTTTCCATGAGAGAGTTTCTTAGAAATGGGTATTTCAGCTTCATGAGGTCAGCCTAAAAGCACCACATGGTTTAGGGGAGAAAGGTATTTAAGGCATAATTTAAGATTAAGGCACAACTTGATGCTTCCATATCATTAAGTAAGTGATCTAACAGCGATGATGTTGGTACCCCACTCTAACAGCACCACATAAAGAAAGACCAGAGACTTAATTCTAGGAAGGAGCTGTCTCCATAGTCAGGGGTGAAAAGTGGACATTTTTTATTATCCCACTGCTTTCAATATTCTATAATTAACAAGCGCTTCTTTTAATTCCTATGNTTTTTTTTTTTTTTTTTTACGGTCTAAACCCCAGTCTCTCAGACTTATCCTCCCTGGTGGCTGTTGATATGCTTTTTAGTTGCTAGTTCTTAATTAATATTTGGCATGTTCTTACTAAGGGAAGTCCATACTTTCTCATTATATGAAATTAAAAGTAGATGAGCTTAGTTCCCAAATAAGAGAAGATTTAGAAAGATATAGGGCACCCTCATATATGGATTTTCTTTTGATTTTGATTCTCAGGAGAGCCCTTAAGACCTTCTCTCAACCCTGTCAATCAAATAAATTGATGAATCATTGAGTCAGAGCTAAGGCTACAAGCTGTCCTGCATAGCAAGTTCTGAGGTGAGTTCCTGACTTTCTTGATTACTGCACGCAGACAAAACCTCTTCGTGTGTGGGTCACTGCTGACGGAATTCAAAGCAAGGGAGATGAAAGCTCATCCACCTCAGGTTTTGTGATTGCTTTTAGGAAGATGTGAGTTTAGCTCTCCTTCTGAACCTCATGTTCCCAGGACTGGCAGGACCAGGAGGAGCATTAGAAAGACAAAACAATCTGCCCAAACAGGAAGAAAGCATCCTAAAGCAGCCCCTCTAGCTGAGTACAGGACAAAACCAGCAGGCAGGGAAAGCAGGGAGGTTCTTGGAGTGTGGGAGAAGAGAAAGATTACATACAGTGTTACTGGAGGGTTTGCACAGATGTGCTGAGAGGTTTCATCAGGATGGGTGAGTGTTATTATGACCTTTCTTGGGTAGCTATAACCTGTGTTCTTTGTTGGCATTGTTACATGTATGTGGTACAAAAAAAATCAAACCGGGAAGGGGACCACACCAAAGACATTAACAAACCTCAGAGGGTTTTTATACCTGTTACTGCCCAAAGTACTCCTAAGTATCACATGATGCAGCACACTTCTCTGGACTGCCCTGAGAGTGAAGACTGCCCAGCCATTCCCAGGAGGCTTCTGGCACACTGCAGGACAGACAAAGGGTAGGAGTTTGTCCTCAGCATTCCCCTCCAGGCATGCAGGAGCCCTGGAGCTAAGCTGCTAGGTCCCGGAAATGATGTGCTGCTCTGGAGGCATCTAAGTGCACAAAGAGCCTCTCTGGGAGGCTGGCTTCTTAATGCTGTTCTTCGTGTAGCTGTAATTTGACATGGCTTCAGATAACCACGTTAGTAAATTGAGAGTCTGCAAAGTGCCCGTGAGAGGGGAGCAGAGCACAGGGCTGCCTTTGGCACTGAAGAGCATACAACAGTGCTTCCACATGGACCCTCTGAGCTTCCAGCACTCTGTGCCTCAGGATCTCTTCAGCCAAGAGTCATATCTGGGATAAACAACATTCCCACTGATGTTAAGGAGTA
The DNA here is from genome assembly GCA_013399225.1 of Rhipidura dahli. Taxonomy (NCBI): domain Eukaryota; kingdom Metazoa; phylum Chordata; class Aves; order Passeriformes; family Rhipiduridae; genus Rhipidura; species Rhipidura dahli. Next base: position 232,531 of record VXAC01006443.1, on the reverse strand, counting down.
TTTGAGCAAAGAGGCTCCAGTCATCCCTACTGAGCTGACAAAAATAATTTTGCAGTTTTACCTCTGCATTTGGCTATCCCAAATTTTTGTTTTCGTTTACAAAAGCAATGGTTAAAAGGATGGCATCAAAAATCCATATGAACAGAATGCTTAATCAAACCCCATAAATGGAAAAAAAGAGGACTTTCTCTGGCAGGCTACACTGCATCTCTTGAAGAATGAAAAGTTCATTCATTATGCTTCTTTTTCAAAGGGAAGGATTTTCATCTCCTTTTCAATAGATAGCTTTGAAGAGTTCATTTCACAAAACATTAAGAAGGAAAGATTTGGGGAAATTTGTATTTCTCTGCCTTTACACTGAGTTATAGGCAGGGTGTTTGCCAGCTCATTTTTCTTGTTTGTGTGAAAGAGACATTTGTGAGTTGTGGAAAATGAGCAATGGGAGGAGGGAGGAAATTGCCCAAGCCTATGTAAGAAGGTTAGATAGAACAGTGGTATAATTTATAAGGATTTACAGACACCGCTGTGCTCCCATAGCCAAGAACATCATTGTGGACACACTGCACGGTGTTTTTGCCTTATGACCCATCAAATCAATGGCAGCCATTGATGGGTCAGCTTTTGACTGCCTTGAGGTCATGGGAGCAGCTATTAAATGAACAGCTCTGAATTCTGATCCTGGCATTGATAATTGAACCTGAACTATCGGGCTGATGCCAATCATACAGCTGTTGGAGCCTGCAGCATGTGTGAAGATAGGGTATCAGTGCAAGGCAGGTTACAAGTTCATTACAGCCAAATACTTCATAAGCTTCTAATGTCAGGAGAGTCAGGAGGGAGTCTCCTGTTCCCACCAGGCTGGAGTTAGGAAGGACAGGCAGTCAGAGACTTCAAAAAGTGCTCTCCTGTGACACTGGGTCAGTCTCCTCCTAAGCAGAGAACTGTGGACATGCTGGTATCCAGTACAAGTCCTTCCTTGGCTAAGCAAATCCATGCAGTTTCCAGCAGTGTGGTGAATTCTTCTCACTGCTCAGTAAGCTTCACAGGGGACTTATACTTGGTTACCTCTGACTTTACAGACCTTGTTAATGTTAGAAAAACAAGAAAGCACAGAAATTAAGCATTTTATTATGCAAGTTGGAGAGGACAGCAAGGATAAAATACAGTGTTTCCTTGAAGGAGCTAGTCTTTATTTTCTTAATATCTGAAAACATGAAAGAGTAATTTCTTCTCTTATCAATTGCATGTTCCATTAGGAAACCACTTTGTCTTTTTCATTTTGAGGGGCTATAGTTACGAAAGCACTCTGTGCCTAATTGGTATAATAACAAATTCTCATACTTAAGATATAAGGACTATATATATTGCATCAACAAATAATATTTGTCAGCTGCTGCACTGGAAGGAAGAGCGAACACAGCACATTAGGCCTTCTCTGTTTTTGCAAACTCATTTTGCTATCCCACATTAACATTTCCAAATTTCTTTATAAAGGAAAGGATGATCTGTTTCACTTGGAAACTGAATGAGTCTCAAGCAGACTGTAATTAGTTTTATATTCACCTAATATTGGGAAGAAATTAACAGAGTCCTCTTTTGGGGAAGAAAAAAAAAAGTAATACTTTGTGAGCTAGCAGCCATTGAAAGGACTCAAAGCCAAAATATCTGGCCCTGATTTTAGTCTCAAACCTGAATCTGTGTTAAAGTCTGTTGAAGGTGCAAATATCAGTCACATCAGAGCACTATGGATGCAAGTTTATTATATTGTAAGCTTTTTTTGGTTTATCTTTTCCTTTAAATCTGACAGGGGAAAAATAAGGGAGACTGGAAAAAGGAAAAGAACAGTGTGGATAGAGCAGAACAGAACAGCCACAAATAATCCAATATTTCATAATTTAATTTCACACTCACTAAGCTGCAGAGTCCCCACTAGACTGTGGGGAGAATAATCTAAGAAGGGTATTGGCTTGACAATGGTAATGTCAGAGCTTAAAGAGAGGTCTGGCAGCTTTCTAAAAGTAAATGTGTGTTCTTCCTTCTCCATTTCTCTACTCAATATAGATTAAAGTGACCTCTGGAGATAAATTCCACTCAACCCCCCCCAAGTAGTTCTGCAGTGTAGTTTTTATTTGTACAGTATGTGAAAGAAGAGTTCAGATTAAATTCCTGGCCTTTCAGAAAAGTTTTCTCTTCCTTAAAAAAAAAGGAAACAAAAAGAAAAAAGGGTATTTTATTTTAAAGCCAAAGCCTCTTTCATGGTCCCATGATCTCATGAGTTCTTTGGCTGGCCTGTGACCTTTCAACCTTGCACTACATGTTTCTTTTCTAAATTAGCTAGTGTTGAGACATCAGTGGAGGAATATCAGTGTTATTATAAAAGGCATCATTCTCTCCCAAAAATGTCAGTGTGAGTGAGTCATTGCACCTAACTGCTTAGCTTTTGTAAGGCAGCAAGAAGATTTGAAAGTGTGCTCCAGGGTCCCCCAGTCCACCAACTTCTATTTAAAATGCTTTAAAAAGCAGTCCCTGGCATCTGCTGCAGTAGAGGCAAGGGAACTAAGCTTTGCTCCTTTAGCGACAGAAGAAAAGTCCTTCCTAATGCAAAACTATATATGTGGTGTGAAAATACATAGCTATTACAAACAATTTATTTTGAAGGCTATGCTCAAAGTAGCACTGTAAAAACAAACCAACCAACAAACTGAAAACTTGGTGGGAAAGAGCTGAGTGTCCTGGTGAGTTTCTAACACCCCATGTCTCTGCATCGCCTTGTATTCATGCTCTCTGGTTTCTAGCAGGTTGAGGAAAAGAAATCAGATTAAGAGCTCTATTTTTAATCTTAAGAAGATGGGTTTGTGTTGTCTGGCATCTTGAAAAATCCAGCTCTGAATGTTTATGTGGTGCTGGCCAAAGAAACAGTGACATTACATGAGGATGTGTAATTATAAGGGTACTTAATCTTGAGCCAGGACGAACTGCTGTACCTACCCTGGCATCACACTGTCTTCTGAGGGCTTGGCCCTGGAGCACCTTTAAAATGATGTAGCCACAGATGCATTCGCTGTCTTTGTGTTACAAAATTCATAGATCTTAAAATGAAAAACACACTGGCCCAAATCCATTCCAGCTGTAGCTCTGCTCATGTACGGTTAGATCAGAAGTGAAGCTGGCACACATTAAACATGTGTCACCTAGTAATTATCTTACTAACAGTGCAGAGAAAGAGGCACAGGAGGGACACATTTCCAAACTCCAGGTCAGATTTTCTCCCCCGTGTGTGGAAAGCTGCCCAACATTTGCTGGGAGCTGTCCTGCCAGCTACCTGGTGATAACCAGGCTTACCTGCTCCTCTGGCTGACACCCGCTTGGCTGGGTGCTTCCTGGAGCACAGGCATAGCCTGGAGTGGGAGAGCCTCTGCTCCCAGCTGGAGGTGTTGGGTGCTTTTAAGTACAGTGCTGTCAGTGTTTCCTCACAGTCAGGTTCCCTAGAAAAACAGGTTATGTTGTATCTAACCAAATGTGGGGGGGGGGAAATAAACACTTGAGCAGAACGCAAGATAATTGTATTAATTCATCTGAGTGCTTTAGTCTGTAGTGTTTAATGTAGCAACAGCTGAGGATAAAGTGCCAGCTGAGAAGTTCCATTAGGGATGCCAGATGCCTGTATTGTGAGTCCACACATCTCTTTCTTTGTGGCTGTAACTTTTTCTTCTCAAAGAAGTCTGGGATGCTTATCCCACACCAATTTACCTTGGACCAGTGCTCAGGAACATGCTGTTGAGCTGGCATTCCTTGGAACAGAGTGTGTTCCTGCTCATGTTTTTCTTAGGCCAGTGCCATGGACAGATGGCAACGAGAATGAGGGGAGATTTTTACCTGAAAAATCTCTTTCAAAACCAGTTAGGTTCAGGATATAACCTCTTGAATTAGAAGAGGAAGTAATCTGCTTGCAACTTTTGCAGGAAGTGGGAGGAATCTTCTGTACATCACCATAGGGGCATGCTGAAAGGACATGTTTCTCATCTAATTTTGGGAGCAATTTTGAGCTATTTCATACCACCCAGGCAAGCTCTGCTTATCCAGCATAAACCAAATGCAAGTGCCATGTCCATATGCTTTGTTCATTACTGCATATGTTTTGGAGAGTAGCAAAAGCTTTACTGAAAGTGCCCAGAAAGGATGAAATGTACTTCCTGGGGCAGACCCAATTAGCAGCAGTTTCTCTAACAAGTTTATGGCATTTATTTATTTTTTGGCCTTTAAGACTTCTTTCTACTGGGAAACCTCTGACTCATATATAATACAAGTACAGTCTAGCAGGCTGGAGTCATTGGTAAGAGGTCATTAAGAATACATTCCTTTAAGTTGCTGCTATAAAATTGGGTTGTTCAATTCAAAACACAGCACAGAGTGGCAATTACCTGCATTGGCCAGATTCTCTGTCTGACATTTCTTAGTTGTTCCTAATATTCCTAGTACTAGCAAACTGGGGAAATAGAGCATTCCATTTAAAGGGAATTGCTCTGTTCCACCTAAGACTCAAACAGCAGCTTGGCCCAGCCTTGGTGTACACTGCTGCACTTTTCCTCTGTGCAGCCCCTCTTCCTCTATTCCTTGGCAGCTAGAACTGTGATTGTCCTTGCCCTGGGGCCTCAGTCTGACTCCCTCAAGACTTGGGAAGGGTCCCCAACTCTGTACATCTTCTGAATGCTATCCTTGGTTCATTAATCTGGGCACACAAATCCCAAAAGGTCTTAGTATTTTGGGAAGGCAAATGGTGTCTTACAAAGTCAACTGAGATCAAGCTGGATTTGTCAGTTGTACATAGATGCCCCAGCAATTCAAAGGGATTGATCTGATATTTTTGGTGATCAAAACAAGCAGACACATGCTGTTTGCGCATGCCAGAAAAGCTTCTTGGGGGAATGTGACCAGAGGGGAGGAGAAGATGCCAGATTTCCAATGAAGGAAGAACCAGTAAGGAAGAAGTAAGTAGCTGCAGATAGCAAGGTGTAATCTAGTAAATCCTCTGAATAACTTAATTAGATTTGATTCAGCAAAACACATGTCCAGCTTCTGCTGAGCACCAGCCAGTGTTGGGGGGGCAGGGACCAGCAGGGGCTTTCATGAATCCTGCGGGAAACTGCTATTGCAGAGATTAAAGGAATTGGGCAGAAGAGGTACTAAGATACTCCTGTTTTGATGAAGATTTTTAATCTAAAGGTATCAGATTTGCTGATGCTGCCAGAGAATCAAAGGTATCATAAAACTGGCTAAAGGAAAGGGGCAAAGGGTTTCGTTACATGAGGTTGGTAAAAGCAAGGAAGCTGTAGCCCAGTTAGGCTTTGCCTATCTCTCTTCCTTCCCCACTCCCCATTCAGTGTGAACTTTGCACTTAATGCCCAGGGGAAAAAGTAGGAACATCACTGAATTCAAGTGAGAATGCACTATTTTTTTTGTGGCATCAAGGACACAATGCAATTTGAGCTGGTTATCTGGGTTTTGTCCTGTTTTGTTTTGCTGTCAAACTCCAGGTTGCTGTAACTCAGCATAGGTCCATTTTGGAATCAGCTGGAAGTCTAGTGAGCATAATTGCATTGTTGTCTGTACAGTTCTTGACTTGCATCAAGGTGAAAAAGAGAGGCATGTCCACTGCATTGCAAAAATTTTAGAAAGTGCTAGAGAAACAAAGACATCTCTGTGAAAACTGAGGTTGTAGAAAGCTTCTCTGTTCACTTCCTGTTTTTAAAGGGTAGCTTTCCCCACTTGTGCCAGGTGATTTGGCTCTTCATCATTCTTGCTTCATAATGCTTGGATCAGCTTTTCAGTGGGCAGCGCTTTTTGTTGGGACTGTCAAGAAGTGATCTCCAGAGCAGGATGGATTTTCTGTCTTCCTCTGGCTATCTTGCTGGCTGGCTGGCTGTGTGCTTTTTGCCTCCTCTGCATTTTGTCTACTCATCTTTGTGTTTTACTCTCTTATCTTATCTTTCCCAGTTCTAGATCTTTCTGCCTGTTTTTGGACAATCTTTGGTTCACTTTTTGCCAAGTTCCATTCTTTTAGCTGAGGGTTCAGAAACTGGATCTGGTCCTCAGATATATGCAATCCAATTTATAATGGATGCCAAAAATACAATTCCATCATGACACTTTGAAAATGTTTATTTCAATTTGCTTAAAATGTACCTAGGTCAAGTCCTGCATGTGAATACAAACTTACCAGCAAAACGAGACGTTCCTCACCATTTCAGATTTGTCTGCTTAGGGCTGGATCCTGCACAGACTTGCAGATATCTTCTCTGTTGAAGAGCTCATATCAGCTTGGGTTTATTTTAAATTTGTCTACGTATAAGCTTCTCATTATGATAATATGTGAGCGTCTCAAAGGCAGGTGGTTAGATAAGAAACACTCTTACCACTGTTTAGGAGATAAATGGCCTGCTGATGGCCACTTAATCCCGGAGGTTTGCAGCAGAACTTGTAGTTCAGCTGTAGCTACTGAGAAGAGCCTGGGAGCTGGCAGTGTGATGTGTGCTGGGGCTGGCAGCCTGGTGTCTCACCAGGGAACAGCAGAGTGCATGTGAATAAGCAGTGTGTGCACTGCAGTCTCCCAGGATTTTATCAGGAATGACACGGCTTTAGTCCCTGCCGCAGGCACTGTCACCCATCTGGGGGAAGTGAGACATGTATGAAGAAGGGAAATACTTCAGCCTGTGAAATGATCTGTAGCTCAGGGGATGGTTCCAAGGCCAGAAACCAAGGGTTTCAGTCCCAGTTCTTTCTCTGCCAGCAGTTGGTGTTTCAGTGCACTTCAGCAGCTGTATGAGTGCAGAGGACTTTGTGCGGCAAGCTTGGGGTGCAGCCATTGCTCACAGAGAGCTTTCTCAAAGTCACTACAGGCAGAAGTCAAAGCGAGCACTCGATATACAACATCAACAAGTATCCAATCCCAGGCTTTGAGAAGGAAAAGAGGAAGTCAGCTACTGCTTTGGTCCCATGTCACCCATCCTAAGTAATTCTGTAGCAGCCGGATCAGACAAAAGGTTTATGACTCTGCCTTTCTTCTCTATCAAGTACTTTGTCTCTGGAGTTTGCATTCCTGGAGTTCATTCCCCTCAACAGACCCAAGTGACACTGTTGTTACCCATGTGTCTCCAAGTATTTGATTTTCACTCGCTGAGTTTCCAAGAGGAGGAACAAGATCCTGGTGTTCCTCCAGTCACGGCAATATATGTACAGATTCTTCTGCTGCTTGTTTATTCTGTTGTTATTTTAGTCAGGTTAGTTAGATGAGATCTCTGACACAGGTCTTGGAGGGATATGCTCAAAGCCTGGGGAGAGGAAAGGGCTATGGCTATAAAATTAAAATAAATCCCCAGGAGTACAGGCTGAAATAACCTCGTGCCACGTAACCTACTTGGTAACTTCTTAAGTGTGCAGTAGTTTTGCATTTACAAAAGACTTCTCATGTAAAAACAGGATGATAGGTCAGACTTCATCCATGGCAGATTCCTCCCCCCCACCAATATTTCCAGGAACAACAGTATTTCCACTCTCCAGAAAGCTCCCAAAGCAAGCTCCAAGCCGAGGTGTACCAAGATGTGGGACTCTGTAAGCCTTGGGTTTCTAAACTGTGCATCACTGAGAGATGATGCAAGAGGCCAAAAGGCACAATGCCATGTGTGAAAGAATTAAGATTTGGACCATGTAGGGTATATCTGACTCATAGCTATTAACTTTTGGTGGTAATGATGTGTTACCTTAGTCATGCTCTTCATTACACAATTCTGTCTTTGCAGGGATTTTCCCTGTCCTCTTAATCTGCTTTGCTGTATCTCATAGATGAATCTAATTAGGAAGATTTAAGAGGAAATCATTAGTGATTTCATAGGAAAGCAACAACTTTTCCCTACTGCCATCCTTCCACTCCCCATGGCTCCTGCTTTGCAGTCACTTCTCCCTTACTCATTTCTCAGGAGAACAAGCAGTTCTGAAGCAATGAGATGAAGGACACCAGCTTCCCATGTATTTCTGCATGTCTAGGTGACAGACTGGTCCAAAAACTACAATCTCTGATAAATTTTGCTAGGCTTTTGGGGAACACAGTGGTGGAGTTAATGTGTGGGGTTTCTGCTACGTTACAAAGTTTAAGCCCACGCAATTGCTCCAGCTGAGGCATGGGCAGATTCCCTCCTCTTTTTTCACAAAGAACAACTGCTCTACAAAGGCTCAGGAGCGATCACTGGCTCTTCTGTCTGTCGTGAAACAAGTTAGGTGCTGGCCAAGAGCTTGCAAGCTCATTTGGGGGATGCAGGCGTGCATTGCCTTGACACACAGGTCATCACAGATGCCTCAGTTCTGTGGCAATCAGCTTAAAGCGCAGCTGGCACAGCTGCAGAGCACCAGTTTCAGGAGCTGGCAGGCTGTTGTAGGAAGTAAACTCCAAAGGTGACAATCTGTCGTAGAAAATTGCCTCTCTTCCCACATCACTTAAAGGGGCACTTTCAGCCTCCCCAGGACCTTGCAGGGACTGCTTTCTCCTCGCCGGTCTAAGTGTGGAATGATTTAAGTCTTCTACACGGCTGTTTTCCCACCACGTTCGGGGAACTCCGGCTCCTCAGGTTAAGCATCCGGGCCGCGCCGCAGACAACGAAGGGTTCGCTGCGCGTTGTCACCGCGTCCTTCCAGAAGGACAGTGTGCGCCCCGCGAGCGCTGTCCGCGCTGGGGGATGCCTGCGCCCTGCCCGGCCGGGGGCTGCGGCTCGGGGGCTGCCGCTCGGGGATGCTCCCGGCCGCGTTCCGGCATCT